>JBBPMU010000383.1:1326-25664 GCA_038090475.1 Wakefieldia striispora | reverse complement strand
TGTGCGCGAAGTTCTTGATTTCTGTTTCTGTCCAGTGGACATCTCGATAACATGCCCTCGACTGCGTCTTATTCTAATGCGTACAAGGACGTCACAAATATTGAAATATGGCATCCTAGGGCTCGTGGTCATGGGCTTCGTGCACGTTGTTCATTGCAGCTCCATTAGTGATCGATCTGACTCAAACCCTGGCTGAACGTCTTCTCGGAAATTTCATCTATATCGTAGTTTCTGCTCCCCTCTGCTCGTTCTATTGCAACATCCTCATCACCAACCTCAATTCCTGCATATTCATCAGGGGAGTCTCACACAGGACTCATCAACAAAGTAATAGTAAAGTTGAACTGGCCCGGCTCGAACTGGCCCGTAGGTGTTGCTTTACCATCCAACTTAACCTAGTATGGATGTTAAGACGTTAATGATTGATTGTAGGGCGCGTGGAAGACGACCGAGGTGGTGACTTTTCAATTGTCCTAGACCGCCAAGATGAAAGGGGTATTATATGGGCGGGCCGATCTGTATTTTGTTTGGCCGCGTCGAATACTCTAAAGCTTGGGCAAGGGTTATGCAGCAGTGACACAGTTAGGGCCAGACGCAGCAACACGAAAACAAAAGACGCATACTTGGAAGAGACAGCCTATAACCGTACGTTGCATGAGTACGAGACTCGAATATGAACGGGTAAATTCGACAAGAGAAAAAAAACTCCGAAAAGGCCCAGTTTGGTGTCATTTTGAGTGGGAGGGCGACACTGGCAGGAACGCTGAGTAGTCTTTCCCACTCCACTTACCCAATGTCGCTAGAGTTGCTGAGCGCTGAACAGTGAACGGGGGCATTGAAGGCGTCCATGGTGGTCGGAAGCAACCCCAGTGATCGGTAACTTCGTATGTAATTACGAATTTGAATAGCCGCGATCCTGACAAGCGGAGTCAAAATTTGTTTTCATCCTCCGACCTTCACTCATGCGACCTGGCATGGCCTTCAATGGTATGATACACGACGGCATGAGTTTTAGTCATCAGAATCTGTAGGTTGAATCAGTCTAACGTTCACATCCGGAGACAGATCACCGTCATCGTCATATGACGCAGTGCGTACCAGGCATTATAGTCACGGAGTACGGCTGGTCATGTGCTAACCGCGGCAAAATATAAGCGTTCCTGGCCCATACTGCAGCCGTGCCTGATCCCGTCGCCGCCTCCCTAGATCTCTTAAATACAGGCTTGACCCTAATCATTGGGCACCAGGGCCTGAGGAATTGCACTCCCATTTACAGCAAGTACGTGATCTCCGACAAAGACTTTTTAAATCAATACAACTCCGGAGTACCTGAAGCCATGCTGGGTCCCTCCCCGCCATTACTTCCTCTCTTCGCGTCGTTGTATGTTGCTGCGGGTGCCCTCGCTCAAATGCTTGAGGACCCGTATACGAGCCAAAGTTATTATGCTCTCGGCAGCTTCTCTTGGCCAAATGTGTCTACTTGGACAGTTTTGAATGACACGTTCGGCGGTCGACTCCAGGCATTGCGCCCGTGGGCTGCAGTATGCTATACCGACGACCCGTTTTATGATCCGGTCGAGTGTCAAGCCGTCTTGTCAGGTTACACCAACGATAATGCGGTATGTATTATCTAGCTCCCTTGTACATATTTTATCACCTTTTTTGCTTAGCGTGAAAGGATACCTTCAGCACTTCTTTGGGCGAACTGGGAGAGTTGTGGCTACGATAATGGCTGCGCGTTGAACTATTCTGACCCACGACCCGTGTCTGGCCGAGTTTGTCACCAGGGGGCAACTCCACCCTATAGCATTACGATATCAAATGCCCAGGATGCGAGCGAAGTTGTCAAGTGGGCTTCCGACAACAACGTCAAGCTGATCATTAAGAACACGGGTATGTTTCGATCCATGTCTCATGTTTACTTTGTTCGTTCATAACCTGTCTCTAGGACATGATTTCCTTGGCCGCTCCACTGGGCCGTCTTCCCTTCAGGTCGTCACCCATAATCTCAAAGGTGTTACGTACGCTGCCGATTTTGTCCCACAAGGGTCCGCGGCAATACCAGTACCCGCCCTGAGGATCAGCGCCGGAGCGAAATTGGAAGATAGTGAGCATTAATTCTCGTTTATATGCGTCCTCGTACGTTAATAATGGAACATTATTCAGTCTACGCCGTTGCGGAAGCAAACAACGTCTCCGCCGTATTGGGAGGCTGTCTGACAGTCGGTGCTGGTAAGCGGCGTATAATTATTCTTTCTTGCCACCTACGGTGTACTCAACGTAGATCAGCTGGTGGGTATATCCAAGGAGGTGGTCACAGCATGTGAGTGCATGACGTCTTCCCAACATCTTTTCTTATGTAATGTCTGCATCGATACAGGCTGAGTCCTATCCATGGTCTTGCTGTAAGTTATTATTTTCCGTGTTCAGCCAAACAACGTTAATGTAATTAGGTCGATCACCTGCTTGAGGTCGAAGTGGGTAGTATACTTCCTCGTTTACCATTTGTGATAACTGGGTTGCTAGATTGTGACTGCGGATGGCGTTATCAGGAAGATCAACGCAGTTCAAGACTCTGAGTTGTTCTGGGCGGTACGTGGCGGTGGAGCTGGAAGCTGGGGGATCATTGGTGTGTACCTCCCATGCCATGATGCAGGATCTGGAAGCGATGAAGTATCCTTCCAGTGTCTATCACGATCGCAACACTGCCTCCAACAGCAATCAGTTCATCATCGCTGATTATTGAGCCAAACGCCACGCAGGACCTTCAGATATTGGGAGTCAACTTCGTGGCCCTCCTAGGAAAATATCAGAATCAGATCGTTAGTTCGGGTATGACATCCACCGTCGCGTTCATTGGCAGTATATATGCTGTGGTAAGTGTGATTAATGGATGGAAGTAACATGATTCTCACTCGGCGCTGCGTAGAGCTTCATGTGGCCCGCTGAACACGTCTCCATATCCATGCTCTATCCGCTCTTCGACGAGATACGCGCGCTCTCGTCTAACTACACTGTCCTGTCCAACGTTACACAAGAATCTATGTATTCGTCTCTCAGCGCTGCCATACTAGAAGATGTTGGCCCTTCTGCAGATGCTGCCAGTCACTACGGTGGTTCTATGGAACTTTCGTCTCGGTTTGTGCCTCAGTCTATGTTGGAGACTCCTGACTCCATCCAAAGCGTTGCGGAAGCCATCTGGGAAGGACTACAAATTGCAGCCGCCCCATTGGAGGATAATCCACCCGGTGTTTTCAACCCTCAGATTCACGCGGCCCTCATGGGCCATATGCCCGTTGGCTTGAAACAACGCGTGAATGAGACCGCGGCGAATCCAGCTTTCTATGATGCTGCTTGGCATGTAATGTATCTTGGGTAGGTCTTCGTCGATAGGAGTAGACGTGCGCATCTTTAGACATCTGATGGCAACGCTGGTATTGACAGGTCATGGACCAACGGCGCGAGTCGGAGCACCCAAGAATCCATGACGCAGGCTGTTTTTAACGCCGTAGGCCCGTTAGCCGCACTTGGTTTAATGAGCAGCTACCAAAACGAAGGAAGCGCCTGGGAACCCAATTGGAAGGAAGGCAAGTAACTTTTACCACATGACATCTATCTACTATTTCTAATCCTCCCTCCTTTCAAGCCTTCTTTGGTTACAAATACGACCGGCTATTGCAGATCAAACGGAAATATGATCCTACCAACTGTACGTTCCTCCCAAACAGTCGTGTTTTCGTGTGGTTGCTCATGATCGACGCCGCTTGTCAGTCTTTACTACCCACAAGGTTCGTGAGTGGACTTGGAGAGCGCGTGTACCAGCGGGCTGACGATATTGTCGTCTGAAACTTCAGGGTGTAGGGTTTGAGATGGCTTCGGCATCATATTTATGCTATCAGGCAGCTGAACCCGGGTTGACAAAGCCCACACGTTGAGCCGAAGGCAGCGCCTGCATCGCGCAAGCTTGAAATCCAGAGCTACTCTCCGCCTGCCCCTACCGAGGGCTGTGGCAATTTCAGGTATTCGCAATGGCGCCGTTGATCGGGAAAAAATGGGATAATTCATGATTGATCCCAATGCACATCTTTGGCGATTGCCACTGGCAAGATATTCTCGGATACAAAATACGTAACTTGTAAGATTGGCTTCGTAATGATGACTATGCGCTCAGTGCCCAGTATACCCAGTAATGGAATGGGAACTTAACACGAATAGCTATTACAAAAGTTCGTCACCCACACTTTTCCAGCAATCTTCCCCCATGACTGCAACAAACTATGACTCCACAATGTTGTGTCACCTAAACTACTCCGTCATGGTACACCCTCACCATCATGGTGCCATGGACACGCTGATAAGTCATTCCGCCTGCATCCTCACCCTGGGCCGCTTCAGCCCCAGATCTACCATGTTCCCTGTGCCACCTGACAAACGCAGACTATACAAGATGAAACGATCCCGAGTGCGTGAACGCAATCGCATCCACCAAACCTAGATATTCATCCACCTATGTTAATGTCGACAAAGAGTTCCAGTACGCACTGGTATACCCGGGACCGCAGAGAAATCGGTGTGAGTGCGGGCACGGTTAGGGAGGCGATGGTGGACATGCCAAACAAAGCTGGATAGACGGCTATTTTATCGCAGAGTAGCGTGAGCAGGTTCCAGTCCTGCAGCACAGTATCCCCAAGAGTCAACAGGAGACCGTCTTCAGAAACACCTCCGTCAACGACTTTGATCATATTGTTGATTATGTCAACGACGTCGCCTGAGGAGGTAGGAAACGTGAATTTATGTAAGTGTCTGTTACTGATATGAAGGGAGTTGGCTCACGTCGATTTGGAGTCCAGACGTGCAATGGCGACGTATCTTTCTCGGAGACTAACTTGCCGGATTGATATGGGTACTTCACACTCCTATATTGGATTTTCTCGCTCGGGAGGAGACCCATAGCTTCTCTGAAGAATACAGGATGACATCAGTCGGCGGCAAGAAGGCAGCCAACCATGACGACTACTGAGCCTGCATACCTGAGGTCAGATATCCTTCCAAACGCTCTGCTCCGGCCAGTTTCACCAGTGTTAGGTCCCGCTTGCGCAATACGTATCTTGGCAGCAGACGTGTCGGAACTAACGTGAGATGCGATCTTTCAGGGGAACTATGGGACCTTGCGCGCGCGACGACTCGGCACCACCAGCTCAAGCATCTGCATATAATGGGCCACTAATCGATGGTAGAGGCACCGCGTCATGGCATGCTGGACCCCAAATCGAGGTTGGTCTTACGTACTTGGGTCCTGAGAGACGCTGAAACCCTTGTTTCTTCCATTCAGGCAGCGTCATTGAGTTGTTTGAAGAGGCAGTGATGACCATAACCAAACAACGATCTGAAGGTCCTATGACGAATGGGAATACCGGACTTCCTCCCGTTCAGCAGTAGCCTTGACCTATCCAGTTTTTTCTTGGCGTACCGACTCTCTTTGCCCTCGCCGGGGTCGCCGTGACCCCAATTTCCTCCCGCTACGTAGACATGCGGCGGATGGGGGGGATGGTGGATATGGCGCTAGTGGGCAAGAAGGCGAAATGAATCTGACTGACTAGCGTCCAGGGTACCGGAGCCTACAACCTCATGAACTATGCAAGCCATGACTGAGAAGTTTTGATTCTTGTTCGGCGTCCGAGGGGTAAGCAATCATTTTTTTTCTACATTACATGGACTCCATATGCACATGTTTTCCTGCTCTCGTCTCCTGAGTCAGGCTTGAAGCAATTTACCATATCCGATCAAACTTACGTACTTACCGGACTGGTACAACATTGGCTTACGCCAAGCTCACACACGGAAGGAGGCAATTCAATGCTCAAAAATGGCTCTTAGCGGACAAGTGGTACCATCTTAAATATTGACACCGACGACTTCTGAATTAATTTGCGGCAGGGTCCAGCATCTCAAACAAGCCACACTGGCAAGGCTTCCTGTGCCGCTTCCTGCATAATGTGTAAGATCCCGTCGGTCCGTGCACGTTCGAGCAGCTCGTCACCGATCTCACTCTCACATTTTCAATTGGGACCTTTGGTGCGAACGACGCACGGTCTAAGATGTCCCGATCACGAGAAACGTCGACGAAAATCATCAAAAGATTCACCAACCTCGGATATAGCACAATCGAAGACGATGATTTCTAAGTCTTTTTGAATTTTTTACATTGTGTATATGTATGCGTGCAAGTTTACACGCATGGGGATGCACATGCTGATACCAACATAGGTAAGTCATAGGGGCGAGGTTGACAAGAGTGAATCAAATGTTGGATGGATAAAGCATCTTGGGGGGGAGGGGGGGTCTCGCATCAGCTGCGGGGCTAGAGAAGAAATGAAGACGTACGATGCGTACAGCTGCACCGAATGCGCGTGGTGGGAGGTTGGAAGAGAATTTTGACTTGACGACACCGGAGTTGCCGTGTGGGCGTGTCACACGGCTAATGCAGATGAGAAAGAACACGAAATGAGCTCAATGGGAAACAGGATCACAATCGGAGGGAGCGTACCCCCAGATAACACGAATCTTAGATCCCTGAATTTCCCGCTTGGCTTTGTAGACGTAGGCTACGCGCTGGAATGAAATGGATCAAAACGGCGCAACAGGAAGAGGAGATGTGTGCAAACCTTGCCAAGGTAGAATTGTGCGTCTTCTTTGTTGCCAACGCCCTCTATCTGGACGAGCGAAGTATTTGGGCTAGAGTTGCGCTTGGCACGCTTGTGCCCAAGGATGCGGCCCTTGCTGTAAAGTCTGAAAGACAGGATATAGGTTAGAATGGGTGGTTGAGCAAGGTTTCGATAAAAAAATCCGGTACATCCGACAGAGTAGGGTCTCATCCACTAGAAGGCATGCCAATGGATGCTAATTGCGAGAAACGACCACGAGACTAGAGCGATACTGACCGTGTCGAACCCATTTTTTGTCTTGAGGAGGAGAGTTTGAGCGTCGTTGACCGTGATGTGGAGACGGGAGGGGAGATTTGGGTGATGGACGTGACATGTCACAGAGACGAAGGGTGTGACACAGTGTCACAGTATAAGGATTGGAGCCATTGCAGTGACTCGGAGCTGTACTGAACTGCACCCAGACTGCGTCGTTTTTGAGAGCGTCGTTGAATAACGGAGCGATGGCAGAAAATACGCGTCGATCCAGTCTGACTGTCGCTGCTGCGCTGTCGGATGGGTGTATACGCGCTATATCTGCCGTGTGTGTCTGGTAGAGCGGATTTTGCTGTAACAAGTCGTATAAGATCGTTTGGATGTTCGGCTGGTCAAAATGTAGTCATGCTCTCTCGTACTCTCTCTAAGGCGACGCCCTTGCTCGTCCGTCTTTCCTCGACATCTACCACCATCACCGTCAAACCGACACCATCCAAGGATCATCTTTTTGCACCCGTTGCAGATTCGACACTTCCAAAAGGTTACCTTCTCACCGGTATCCATGCTTGTGTTAAAAAACCAAAGCCTGCAAACCCAAACCCACTCGATCTTGCGATTGTCTTGTCTACGTCTCCTCATCCCACCTCTGCTGCCGCATGCTTCACCCTGAATGCATTTCGTGCCGCACCCGTCCTCGTATCCCGCGAAGTCCTTCAAAAATCTGCTGGAAGGGCACGCGCTGTCGTCGTCAACAGTGGTTGCGCAAACGCCGTCACCGGTAAGAAGGGTATGCAGAGTGCATGGGATATGGCCAGAGCAGGAGACGCCGTCCTCGCCTCCCATGGATTCCCTACTTCTCATACAAGCGAGACCCTCGTCATGTCCACCGGTGTCATCGGCGTCCACCTCCCCATCTCAAACATCTTGACCGCCATCGCTACCCAGGAGTCCCCTTCTTCCCCTTCTTATTCCCTCGCATCCTCTTCATCTGCCTATGAAGTGGCTGCTCGTGCTTTCATGACAACCGATACATTCCCGAAACTTACGGCCCGCACGTTTCAGATCAACGGGAAAACCTACCGCATGGCGGGCATGGACAAGGGGGCAGGCATGATCCACCCCCAGATGGGCGACCCCTCTTCTCCCGCTGGCCTCGTCTACCCTTCTGCCGTTTCACCTACAACCCCTTCCACTCCTCCCCCTCCTGCAGGTCTCCATGCTACCCTCCTTGGCCTCATCCTCACCGATGCGCCTGTTTCCCCGAAAAGTTTACAATCCGCGCTCTCTTATGCTGTAGAGCGAAGCTTCAACTCCATCTCGGTCGACGGCGATATGTCCACCAATGACACCATCATTGTCTTGGCAAACGGTGCCGGTCATGATACCAACACGTCTAATCCCACCGAAATCGACGAGTCCACAGATCCTCAATCATATGTCGTGTTCAGAGACAATCTGACTGCCTTCGCCATCGATCTCGCAAAACTTGTCGTTCGGGATGGTGAAGGTGCCACCAAGTTTGTTGGCGTGTGTGTCGAGGTGGGTTTGCGTATCCTCTTGGGAAACTTGTTACTTAGAGGCCGTCAATTGGATGGCACGATGGCTATTTACTGTTTCTTATTTCGCCGTCTTATTCCTCTTTTCTGTGACATTCTCTTCGTACAATTCTTTGTTCGTTGTCTCACTTCTTACGATGATCAGAATGCGGCTTCGTATGCAGATGCTCATCGCATCGCATCAACCATCAGCACCTCGGCACTCGTGAAGACTGCCCTTTATGGCGAGGACGCAAAGTGAGTCATCTGCAGCGCAAGCGCAGTGCAGTACGCCTGACGTTGTCTCACTTAGCTGGGGTCGTATTCTCTCCTCGACGGGGTCTACCCCCCTCAGCACTCCTCTCGACCCTACCCTTGTTAGCGTCGCGTTCGTTCCGTCGCCTACCTCGCCTAACCCCATGGCACTCGTCCTCCTCAAGAATGGTGAGCCTGTCGGTGTCGACGAGGTGCGGGCAAGCGAAATACTGGGAGAAGAAGACTTTGAAATCAAAGTCGATCTTGGAGGGCAGGGGGTCGGAGGCACGGAAGAGGCACGATATTGGACATGCGATTTTAGTTATGTGAGTGTTTCTGCTCATGGATTTTACCAATACTCCCTCAGCACCGGGGGACCGTTGGGATCGTGGATATGGGAATGCTGATTCTCGTGTTGCTATGCGTCCTAGGAATATGTCAAGATTAATGGCGATTATCGCACATGATGGGGGTTGGGAGTAGTTGGACTGTTGATCTTGATCGGTGTATACCCTTCCGCTGTCAACCAAATGAGCTTAGACATTTGAACATAACATTATGTACATTCATGTTACATCAAGTATTGTAAGGAGTGTTGGGTTGACTGTCCACCCAATGGCACATGCCTAGAACACACTCCACTCCTTTGATTTTCCTTTATTCCAGTGACCAACTATATGTAGGTGTTCACCTTACATTGGTAGAGTTCTTACTCAACTGGAGCTATTCACATTCCTCATCTGAAAAATAGGCATCTGATTGAATGATGATCTCAGTTAAGACAGTGATACTGTGAGCCTCAACTTGGTAACCTGGCAATCCCAATTCATTCCTGCCATTCACCAGGCAACAGCACTGCAAATATGTATGATAAATATGTCACACTGCATATGCATTCTATCTCCAGACACTACCCATTATTTATTATGCAAAAATGTGTGATTATACTCACATACCTTCTGTGGAATTACCTGAAAATCCATGCAATATGTAATTTATGCACTACCACCACATGCACTATGAAAAAGTGTACTGTATTAACAACACTCATTGCAGTGTGTGGTAGAAGAGTCTGTGTGAAAATGTTCCACCCTAAGTAGTGCCAGCAAGGTGACTGTAAAGTGTGAGTTGAACTACTGAACTTGCAGTTTGTGTCAATGTTCAGTAATATCTGGTGCCACAGCTCTGCAAAGATCCCAGTCTGGATTCCCAGAATCAGGGAAGTTTATCAGACTCGTGTTGTTACGTGGCATTCGCACAGCCGCTTTAAATCGTTGGTGGATTACACCGTCGCGCGTGTCCTCGGCAAGGCTAGAATTTGATCATCGACACACGTGTACACCACAGTTTTGGTTCAGTAAGTTCTAGACCTTCGTTCATTCGCATTCGCCAGTGTATTTCTCAAGCTGATTCTCGGCTCAGGTGCAGCGCTGTCGGCCGTCCCGTGCTCCTCGTGTCGTTGTCGTGGTGCTCATGCTGGCAGACCCACATCTGGACCCTTTTTGCTAAGCCAATCTGCTCTGCAAGCTCACCTCCGCGGTCAGCGTCTTGGAATGCAAGTCTGTGCGGGCGTAGTAAATGCGGTCCATGAAGCTTGTTGTGGCTCTGCGCTAAGGGCCGCTTCCATTTTGCCAAGTTTGTCCACCCACTTGGACGTCACGATCATGCACCCTGAGGCCTGGGTGTGCAGTCGTGGCGCTGTACTATGAAATGACCCGCAGCTCGCCTCGCCTTACCGTTTGGAGTAGCACCCATCTTCCCGAACCCTGAATCGACTAAAGTACATATTCAGCTCCCTCCCCGTCGCCTCACCCATTCTCCCCCTTTCCTCGTGGCATCAGGTGTGTCTTGGGAACGGCGCATGTTGATGTTGTTCTAATATCGCCGTCGATAAACAGATTCCTGACCTTTGTCTTGCCTCCGATCTGACGGTTTTTAACGCACACGATTCAACTCTACACTAGAGGACCACACTCACAGCGGACTGCCGTCGAAAACAGGTAAAAATAGGGAAACAGCCAGGGCCAATACAACCCGAGACCACGGGAAGGAAGATGGATGATGAGACACTGATCGGTTCGGCGAGGTCGCCACAAACAAGTCCTCGTTCCACGTCGACGATGACAAGTCCAAAGACGTTAGTCAGTGGTGGTACTAGCGCTTTGGGTACGGCGAGAAGGAGACAGTTATACAGCTTGGCGGACGTTGTCGCGGACATCAAACACAGTAACGAGCTTCACGCCGGTTAGTCTCTTGCATTGTCACAGGATCCGTGGAGTGCGATCCGGACTGTGCTAACATCTCCTTTGTACTTAGCGATGGGTGAGCCATCGGGCTTGCAGGAAGATGAACGTACGTTGCCATACTCTCGTTTTTCCCCACGTAGTTGATCTGCATTCTGCAGCACCGGCGGTGGACGAAAAACAGCAACGCGCTGGCGCGGAGCTGTTTTATAACTTTGAGAGGTGAGGATTGTAGCCCGACCCCTTATCCGAAGCTCAACCCCGTCCAAGACGGATCGAAACGCTCGACAAGCAGGTACGAGCCATGCCGTTCTTACTCCATACTCGCATACTCACCCTCAGAAACACAGCTCCGGGACTTCGAAAACGCCTCGCGCGAACTGGGTAGTTCTGTCGGGATCGTCTGGTCTGCTTGTAAACTCCAAGAAGGACTCGCCAAGGTTCTCTCGCTATTCCGCGAGAACGCCGCTTACCTCTACCCCCGCAAGATCTCGCGTAAACCCCAAGAAATGCTTCTCAATCGCAACGTAATAGAAAGACCGCAAGAGTGGCGTAGTCGTTCTACGATACCACTCTTACGGGACGATCTTGAGCTTGAGATGCTGCCAAAGCACTTGAAGGATCTCGCTGATGACTTGGGCGCGTTTATTGGTTATTTGAGCGAGTTCGAAGAATTCAACGATGAAGCAATCAGTCAGTCCATGCGGGCCTTTGAGGGGGATCTAAAGGTACGTCAGATTTCACTCGCTCAATGCATTTCGTCATTCTTATGCTGCACTGACCACAGTACTTCTCTGATTGTCTTTCTGAATACAAGTGTGCGTCCGTTGTCGTGTTCGGTACATTAAGTGACACCTTGCCTCTAGTCCAATTCCGATCTCCAGCGGTGCAGCGGTACGTGCACGATTTGATGTTCGAGATTAGTGGTCATATCGATGAAATCACTGCCGCGCTGAACATCTTCATCGAGATTGGTTAATTATCAATACGTGTTTGATTGCCCCGCATCTAGTAACCGAATTATTTAGGAATACCGACCATTTGGTTTCATCAAGAGCACGCTACGAAGAACTTGTTGAACGTCTCGACATTATCGATTGTCTTTGGGGTTGTCGACGCGTCGCTTTTGGTTTGTTCGTCCCGAATGACAGGCAACATTTTGGCCGGCAGTGTCAACATATTTTGGATGTCCTCATTGGTATTCAGCATCGCGGGCGGGGTCAATGGTCTTCTCGGTCTCACTTGGAAACAATCCACTTAGTGAGTGCGGAGTAACCATCTTCATGTTCGTTCATTCATCTTTATCCTGGATTGAATAGCCGTTCGCCTGTGCACCGAGTCCCGTGGTGGTTTCTAGTATGGATGAAGGGGTCACCACTGGTGTTTCTTGTGATTGCCATTGCGTGCTTTTCTGCTGGGGTTGTCCTCTTTACGTACTCTTCTGGGCAGGTAAGATTTCCCATGTATGTTTCTGGCTTGGCTGTGTATATGACTTCTATGGATTTAGAACCCTATCACCTCAGCGGTAATCGTGGCCATGACGGTAGGTTCATGTCCAATTGCTATAGTGCTCGCAAACGTCTCAGCCTCATCAGCTCCTTGCATCATCGGGTCTCATTTCCATCTCGAGTTGGTTCGTATTGGAGCGATGGACGTTCCTCAAGCAGAAGGATCAGAAGTGGCTCGAAGAAGTCATCTCCGAGACCCTGAACAAACTTGCCGAACTCGGTATCGTCCGCGCACACCGATTTGCGATGCAATGGTGCTGTAGACGTGTTGCCGCAACACGTGCTTTCTTTACTCGTGTAATCGCTTGGGTGGACACAGGCATGCTCACGATCAGGGTCCGTAAAAATCCGATGAGCGCACCCGACGGCGAAGTAGAGATGGGCGAACATGCACGCTTACCTTCCATCTCAAGCGAAGGCCCTGGTTCGTCTGATGGCCATAGACTCGCACGTGACACCCATCTTCTCCTAGATGTTCGTGATCCGCGTGTCCGCTTTCAGAATGCTGTCCGTGCTGTGATCAAGCTGCAGCGCACGACCAAAACTCCCAAGCCCGTGCGTCCAGGAATGCCACGCCGAGACTCGTGGTGGCAAACCTCCATTCCGATGTCTGCAGATCTGTATAAGTCGGCTAGCCCCATACCAGAGCCCGGGATTTTTGTGTTCAAAGAAGCGAGGGTACCCAAGCTTATTGAGGGTCTGAAGCACCTTGACTTGGCACAGGAGTTATTTCCACACGGGGCCCTTGTGCGGCATGTCCAATTCTCGCCGAACGGGAAGTACTTGGCGACGTCAAGGTGGGACCACGCATGTCGTATCCCGCCGACAAGTCTCACGAATGCTTTTTTGTTCTTGTTAGCTGGGACCGAACAGCAGTTATCTTTCGTGTGGGGGTGAGTGCTACTGATTTCAGGTCTTCCGGCTCGTTGATTTTGGATATATTGTTAGGAGACTCTCACGCATCATCGCACACTTGTGCATGTACGTGGCTTCGTCAGTCAGGTCGCTTGGTGAGCCACCTCTTGCAGTGATTCCGAAAGAGATGCAGGTTGGTCATCCTACACAGGTCACCCAAAGGTTCCTTTCTCCTCACGCGGTTCACCCGCGGGCTCAAGTTGTGGTCCGAGGTGAACCATAACCCCACTGGCCGCCACTTCATACAGAAATTGACCGGTACTTTGCGTTGTGTTTCTCTGGTTAGGATGGGGTCTGTAAGCAGACGATCGATAGATCTAGGGCGGTCAACTCGGTGGTTTGGCTTCCAAGCGGACAAGGTAGCCATATTATCTACGTCCTTAACATCGTGTCTTGCTCAAGGTTGTGTTTTTTTTCTAGGGATTCTTTCAGTGGAAGGCAGCGAGGTGGTTAAGCTGGTGCGATTGATGTTGTTCGAGATATGGTGTTGAGCGCTGCTGATTCACATGGACCTAGGATCCATTACACGGAAAGGTGCGTCTGTCACGAGATGGAGTTTGATCAATAGAGGGTTTATGTCCGTCATTCATGTAGGTCATGGACGTGTACCAATTTGATCACGTACGATTGATCAACGTGGCCGTAACTTCGGATTGTCAGCGTCTGGTGGCCATAGGTCCGTCTGTACCCCCCGCAGACGGACCACAGCCGACTCGCCAAACTAAAGTTGAAAAACGAATTATTGGTAAGAAGATATTGTGTTGTTCATGATTCTGATTGACCGAGGTTGACAGTGTATAACATGCATACGAAACGAAAGGAGAGGTGCGTTCTGCATGTGGTGTACGTCCTGGTAAAAGAATCATGCTCATGGTTCAATAGCCAAACACCACTGCACGATAATGTCCGCGATATCGTGATATCAAAGCGGATGTCTGTTGTCCTTGTGTCATTTGAGCAGGTGTGTCCTTCTCACCCTCAATCGCGTTCTCGCTTTGTACCCTCACACTCATGTCTCACCACAATTCTCCCTTCTCTGTAGGCTGCGCCTCAACTCTGGAAACTAGAGATCGTACGGGACAAAGCTCGGACGAATGGTGAAAGTCCTCCGTCAGCCGCGCGGTTGCACCTCAAACACGCCTTTGCGCTCAACATGCCTACCTCGATTGCAGGCTCATGCTATTTTGGGGGCAAGGACGAACAGTTCGTATTTTGTGTCGGTAAAGGTGGGTGACCCCATTACGATCCAATGACCAGATAAGATCGCTGTTGGGCTAACGGTAACCCCTTTTCGCTTGGCCGTCGTCGAAATCAACTTGTACCTGTGCTTTTGCTTCTTTGCTCTGTGCTTCTTGAAGCGGGGGATGTGCACATCTGGGATCGAGACACTGCAGCGCTACTACGTTATCTTCGACCGATGAATATCCCCGAGCTGAGGGATATGACGTGCATTGCGTGGAATAATGGAATGTACGATCCGATGATGTTCGCGATCGGGAGTCATGATGGCGCGGTACGGGTCTGGTCGACGGCAGTGGTGCGGCGGGTTTCAGAAAGCTCCACAGAGACGGAGGATGAGTCAGATTCCAGTGGGTAACGGTGTGTTTCTGGATAGTATATGCGACGTAATAGACCGGGAAATTTATATACGCTGGCTGCACACCCATTATAGAAGGATGTGAGTATGTAAAGTCGTTATTCGCCAAACACAAAAAACCGTCCTTCCACTTAGATACCGTCACACCTTGGCAATAGAACAAAGAGCATACCTTTCGGGGATGTGACGGTGCGTATACTGCAGCTCGGAAAAGATGCTCGATGCACCGACGCAAGCAACAAGGTCGTATGCACCTCATAATTAATATTAAATAAGAGACGAGGCTTTTCTTCAGGTCCTTGTCCGCATGCTTCTAGATGTCCGTGACCTGAGCGCTACCAGCCCACTTGCAAGCTGTTTACTTGACGGTCTTCCACAAAACAAAACAGAGGCAAGAGGTTATATGTCTTATCCCCTACTAATAAGCCCCGTTGCAATGGAAGCATGAACGTATGCTGTCATAGATGTTCCAGTCAAACGGTGCCGGGTCCAAGAACAAAACCGTGACATTCTCCCACACCCCTTCTCGCCATCATTCCCACGCTAGCTCAACCGCCACTCAGGCTCGTGCCATCAGCACACCCACACGTTGTGTCAAATCTGGGACCCACCAACATTTGCTTATGGTGGAGGCCATATATAACATATGATTGTGGATCCAGATTTTCGGCTTTCGCGTCTCGACTAGTTAATAACCTTCTGCAGCAGTGCCTTCTTCCCGCGCTCGTAAAGCCTCGAACCACAACTTTCTGGACCCCCCTCTCTTCGTTATTGACAGTGACCAGAGAGTATTAGAACGCCGATCGATGATGCTGTCGATAAAACCGAGTGGTCGTTGTACTCCCATGGCGTGCCTGTTTGCGTGTGCCGTACTGTACTGGTTACACGGAAGCAAAACGAAAACCATGGAAAAAAAAGAAGGGACGCCACCGACTGCGGGTCCCTGAACGATGAGTACCCTAGTAGCCCATGTACGGCTGCAAAAATAGCGGGCAAGGCAGGCCGCTCTCAAATGAGCCGTTCTTGTCCTGTGAGAGTCATATTGCACTACAAGGGACGCGGACAATGACCGTACGTATGAATGCAGTATCTGATGACAGCGAGTGGCGCCATGGTTTGATCACCGGGACGCCCGAAGAGGGGTTCTCGCCGTCGGTGGACCTTGGCCGGCCTTGCGATGTTGCTGTCTTGCGGAGCTTATCACCATCATATCCCCAACTCGAAGTTCCCTATGCCATCAGACGGCCACTAAGGCACGTGGAAGAAAGAGTCTGATCGTGCACACCGGTGTGTACGCGTTCGGACCCGCCACCCCTGAAGGCGCCGAGAACGGCCATCATCAATTCACTTGACGGACGACCATCACCGCCATCGAATTGTAATCCTCGACATCGACATCAAAACCATCAATCCATGAGATGATGTGATAGTAGCAGCAGTAGCCGTGGAGGAGACCATCTGTTATCTGGGGAAAAGTAAATTTAGGTCTCAATGCTCGTCCGCTGTTTGATCGTGGAAAATGGATGTTAGACCGCCAGCTCGTCGCACCGAATTCTACCTTGTCAAACAGGGCGTGGTTTCACAAATATGAGAGCAGAGGGCACATGATTCGTGAGCGGGTCCAATGCGCGGCATCGTATTGGTAACAATTGTGAGAACACAATTTATCTACCGTTGGAAAGGCACTCGCACAGTGTTGGTTTGTACCTGCAAAATAGGTCACCCGGAGAGCATTTCAGGGATTCTGTGCCTCACTTAATCGAGAGCAAGCCCGCCGCATCACATGAATAGCTCTTATAGCGATCACAGTGTGGTTCAGCGCATATTGTAGAATTTCAGTGATACTAGCTTCCACTTACAGCCAACTACGGCATGGTTGATGTCGAATCCGTGGAATTGGATCATCAAACAACCTGATCCAATCAGTCGGGGAATGGCGGGAATTATACAAGCAGGACCTAGTTGCGGCACGAGTGATTAACTCTGGGAATAAATTATCGAATATCGGTTAGTAGGTCTACCATGTTTTAATCACAGAAACAGCGACTGGGTCGCTTGAAGGGCAGCGCTACGTCCACGGACCGCGATGCGAATTGGCGCGCCCAACGCGTTCTTTCTCTGGACGGCGTATGGTTGCAGGAGCGTTAAACGACGGAAAATTTGACGAGGTAACCTGACGAGGCGAGGAAACACCCGTCACGCAGAGTGCGCGAGCCTGAGCTGGCTGCATAGTGTTCTCTCCCCCCGACAAGATGTTGATATCCGTAAAAATTTGCGAGTGTCTTCTATCTATCTGTTGAGGAAGCGGGGATTGAGAGGGGGTGATATGAAAACCCAGAGTCTCTCGGACACCCAATTGATTCCGAGGATGGCACAAATTGCTCAGTGGTGACGATCGCATCAACAAGCGAACAGCGGCATCAATGTTCGCTTCCTGATTTATGTATCATTCCAGGACACAGGTCTTGCGCATGTCGCTGTGGTCTCGACCTCCGTTATCCAGGAAGATGTAGGGCTCATTGCGTGCAGCTGATGGGCTGACGGTATGCCAGGTCAAGTGAAACCCCTCGGAAGATTAAAATGGCAGAGGGGGTTCCTATAGTTCCGGCTTCGAAAGGGCCAAGGGAAAGAGATCAACCCGTCCGCGGAGAGGGCTCCCGTAAGGTAACTAGGATGAGCAGGGCACGTATCTATTTCCATTCGACGGGCGCGTCTGACATGACCAATACGGGCGTGCTATCGCAGATGAACGTGAGGAATATGATAAAAGGTGTGCGAAGCCCGCCGAGTCGGGGATAGCAACGAGGAGGAACAAGTATAACTCACAGCGCCATGATGAGAGAGAAGATTGACCTGCTCGCAGCAACTGAGGGACGGTAACCATGCACGCCTTGACTGGACAGGACTGACGTACGATGATTCTCGGCAAAGTCCATAGGCTTCTTTGGGCCCACTGAGTGCAAGGAGCGGATCGGGACCCTCAAATCCTTTCCACCATGTCGACCAAACACGATCAACGTCAAGCCGTATTTCAAATCGTGATTGCGTCCCCACAACTGCCAAGATGATTTGGGCGAGAACCAGATGTGCGGCGGTAGGCTGGAGCTTGGCGACCGTGTTTGGATAGTAGGCGCTGAGCCGTGATGAGTTGATCAGTCTCTGTTGGTAGAATCAATCAATCATGATACCGCCAGTGGTCCGTTTTGTGGCTGGGAAGGAAAACAGCAGCAAGAGGGACAGAGAAACGTCAGACGCGGGAGTGAGAATGACTCGTGAACGGACAAGAGGGTGGAGCACAAGGTGCTCTCCCGAAGTATCGGTCAATTGTGAATACGGTATACGGTATATAGAAGGTGGGTCTGCTGCACGACATGGAAACGGAACAATTTCCATTTAGTGTCAAAATGAAGTGCATCGGAATCTGGCTGATGCGGCGCAGGGTCGACGTGATAGGGTAGGCGATCAAGATGATACCCTATGCACAATAATAGTACTCGGAAGAGGATGCCCACGAACAATATGCGATCGCGAGACCTCTCACACTGACGGGCCCTGGGCTAGGGCAACCGAACGCGATCCCGAAGCCGTTCAGCGACGCGGTACTCCGAGTCTCCGATGAGGGACGGAGGCAACTTGCACTCGCTGAATTAGTGCAAAAAGTCGGCGATTAAAAGGCACAAAATAGCGGGTACTGCAAAGTATGCCGGCTGTGCCGCGGCGCCATGAGAGGGGAAGTTGGATCTCCGCCGGACAAGAATAGGGTTGAACAGCAATATAATAATACTGATTGGTAATATGATATTGCATATAAAAAATAATAAAGGTGGGCGTTCTATCGACCGAATCTTACTGAGACGAACGAACCTGTGGACAAGAGTCGCCCGGGTTGTGGTGGTGTGAACACGCACCTGCGGAAAATAGAAAAAAGGAGTCGTTGTCGTCTAAGGGCACGTTGAGCCCACGGAACGTTCACCGCAACCGCGCAGGGTGGGTTCTAGTGAATGTTGTTCAGCACGTTCGTTTCCCCATTCACCTGGACCCATGTTCTCCCACCCGGATCACCAGACCGCCATACCGCACAGCGAATCTTCTCAGAAAAGCAGGTCCAGTTCCTGGCAAGTGCTCAAATACGAACCCCTTGTTTTATCTTCCTTAGCCTCCATTTCCATAGGGAAGACCGCCACAGCTCCCAGCTTTCAGAACCTTGCTGTTCTCCTCCGCGTGAACCATCCGCGACTGCATCTGATCATCGCCTCCCTGATAACGGTCTGTCGTACAGCCCTTCGCCGGTGTTCCATCTTCCTAAACACTTGCCTTTTCGAATTCCAGACAACAGATCTCTCGAAACAGCCCTCTCTCCAAATTTACGACTTCCTGATCCCTTTGATCAGCGCGGTGTTCGTTCTTTGTTTGCTTTGATGTCGCGCTCTCTTTTGATCTGTTGATCCATTATCAGTTCTCGACGTCCTTTTCCATTGATAAGTCTCTCCATTCCCTCAACACTTCCTCACTTGGTCTTTCCCCCCACCCCCTCCCTACCAACCAGGCGCCTCCTCGCCCTCCTCCACAAATGCCCCACCGTGTCGAGTCAATGCCACTGCCCTCTTCGTATGTACCGTCGATCTCGTCCCCTCCATTTCATCCTGACCAATTCCTTAGCCATCGACGTGATTATGACTACTCCTACGATCACTCTTATCGTAGGCCGACTCCCCCACCCATAGCTACTCTCTCCCATTCTCCCTCTTTGTCCGTCTCCTCCCTCGATCGCTCTTCTGTTTCCTCTCCGGCTCCGCGCCGGTCCCCTGTAGACCGTCCTGTCGACTCTCATTCAAGTTACTCTGATGCCTATTACTCCCAGGATCAGATGGTACGATCTCGGCCATACCCTCACGATCCCGTACGGGACTCTGGTCGCTCGTCTCACAGCTACGGTTATGCTTCGCGTCCCCACCCCGAACACCGATACTCGCATGATTCATACCCTTACCATGTATCTCCGGCCTACAGTAGTCCTCCGCTTTCCCACACCGCCGCTGGCACACGCGAGGGCGGCTCGCTTTCATACCCCCTTCCAGGACAGACCCATTACACCATTGGTTACACGGACGATGCGGCAACTAAGCTGAGCGACAGGGTTCGCCGGAGATGTTTCAATTGCTGCACAACCGATACCTCCACGTGGAGACGATCAAACCTTAGCCCCGGAAAAGTGGTATGATTTTTGTTCTATAGATCCCCATATAGCACCGTGCTAAACAGCTTTCTAGCTCTGCAACAAGTGCGGCCTGTTCGAGCGTACACATGGCCGCTCACGACCGGACCAATTCCCGCACCGCAGGGGTCCGCTGGCAACTTCCATGACCCGGCCCAGAACCCCACCGCAGTCGACCCAGCTGCCTCCTATCTCCACCCACGTTGCACCACTTGCGCCATATCACTACAGTCACCCTTCGATTGCGCCGCTCGCCTCGATCCCTGACTCCCGGAAGCCACAGCACCCCAATACGTTGCCTGAGATTCAATCATGGATTGATGCGCCAGCTGCTCGCACGGCTTACCCATCATCATCGGACCGTGGCCACGACCACATCTTGCCGCTTCGTCAGCGGTCGCCATCGCGTCTGCAGCACCATGTGGACATGCGACCAAGTAGTGTCCATGGGGCAGTTGCGTGAATCCTCGGCGGCCCGGCGCTGTGCAGAGAAAGGAGTCTGTCCGATGATATAACCGTGCTTCCATTCTTTCCCCCATGCATGCCTTTTCTTGCACACACTCCTGGCTAGATTCTGCTCGGCTTCGTCCTTGAGTCTCAATGCATGTTGTCGTAACTATTCGATTCTGGTGACACCCTTGCTTCGTATTTGCTTCGTATTTGTTGTCGTATAAAATGCTTTCAAATCAATGCAGTCAGCAACTATGTACTGGTACTAATTTTCTTGGAGTTTTTGCTGTATTCTTATATGCATTGCTTTCGACTGGACACCCGCTATGAACCCGCATACACTTATTTATCTCTATTCCTAAAATCCAACATTTCTTGATCAGCTATCATTGATGTCGTTTGGTGGGCAAATCCCATGTCCATATGAGCCACATTGATTGCGGCTGAATACGGAAAAGAGACAATTATACCTAGAACTCTCTCTCTTCTTATCTGTCTTTGGAAAGACGGGAACTTTACTTGCTGCGCCTTATTGTTCCAAGACCGATCCGTTGATCGTTTCATTCCTGCTCATCGCCGGCGCGCGGAGGTCGCTCGATCTGGGGAAATCACATCGATCGATTGCGCGTGCAATCCACGACGGGATTGAAACTGCCATCCCATATTTTTTTTTCCTGGCGCCCACGCGCGCCGAGGAGGGAGCAATGCCTGAAAACTTCCACATAAGTCCCGAATATTACACATGTCACGAATACTGGGGCCACGCGTTCACTGAGACGGCTATCCCGTCGTTAGCGGTAGTGGCTTGCTGTGGAACTCTGATGACAACACGGAGAACGTTCCACGAGTAAACTCTCATACAGGATCCCATCTTGCGTATAGCCGTCAGGCACCGGCTTGGGCCCGTTTCAAGTGTGGCACCGTGTTATCAATGGCCCGCAGTGCAGCCGTGATCACCGACTGAGAGTGCCAGGTTCAAAACTCCCAAGCTCCAGCGTTCGGGAGCAAAGGGGAATAGTGGTGGTGACACGAGGACGGAAGATCGAGGAGCCGCCGCTCATCCACGGAAACGCCGTGCCAAAACCTTGGGTGACATGTTGTGTACCAATGGCGTGCGCCATTTGTCAAGCAAGGGTTGGACGAGGAAGGGTTTGGTGGAGCCGAGTGAAGCCGAAAATCACGTTCTACCTCTTCTAGCTTATCGATAGGTCCGGGTATCTCCACATTCACGAGGCTGACCTGCAGGCAAGGGGAAAAAATGATAGGGTGGAATAGGGGAAGGAGTGGCAGAGAGTGGCACGAGACCACGCTCAGCATACGCACGGCATGGTGTCAATACGAAAATGCAAATGCGGATGGAATATTCTGACCCGCAGAAGCGGCTGCCCATGGCAAAGACGTACAGGATGGCGAGCTATAGCCAGGCTCGTTACGGCCACCAGATCTCGAACGCGTCTCTTGAGCCTAACATGGACAGGCATGGCAGTGTGCCCCTTTTCGAGCCCCCTTCTCAATGAATACCGCATGCGTCCGAGGTGAGAAAACGGGTGGATGGGTTAGGGTGATACCCAGGATTTAGGGCAACTGATAGTTTGATACTTCCGTCAATCGCCAGGATCCGGATCTGCAAGGAAGCTACATGGGACAGTTCTCGTGCCAATCAACACGAGCAAAAGCAACCAGGACTAGGAGGGCTGGTGTGGGAGGATGAGGGGTCGGGTTATGATCGGAGTGTGCGGAACGTTGGTTTCCGATTACCACGGTGAGCAAAAACAAAGCAGGAGGCTCCTCATATGACCTTTCACGGGAGTAGTTGCCCGGATCCCTGCTTTTAATCAGACTTGATCTGGCGTGCGGTCTGTTCGTACCGGGTCGCCGTATTTCCGCTGGCACTCCCAGGTCATTCGTTGCACTGTCAGAGCCATTGTGGGATGTGCTGGACATTAGAATGTTCGGATCTGGAGACTTGAACTCCATACGAATTCTCGAATACACTAGATGAGGTGTCCAAGTCGGGCATAAAAAACAAGGTGAAAAGGAGCGAGAAGGACTGAGAGTGGTATAAAGCATTTCTTCGGGATGCGCACGCAGTACCTTGATTTACATAAAAAAAAGGGCATGACATTTCGTGATAGCCCGAATATCCGGATCGCGGCTCTTTTTCTTTTCTCCTGATCCGTGGATGTATTTTCCGATCTTCAGTTTCAGCGGCACTCTCCGAGGCGATCAAGCTGGCGAGACCGACTTGGAACCACGATTACAGTTCGTTCAGAGGGTCGGAACTCTCATTCAAGGATACTTTTATCAACAGTTCTCTTGGAGAAAACGCGGCCCATAGCGAGGCACTTCTGGAAGGCTCCTTGACCCTGGCGGAAGGGCTATTGCCCACTGGCACTGGCCGGCAGACCGAGTGCGTATTGGTACTAGCGAAAAAAATAATAATACAACCCAAAGAACCGAGTTAAGGCAAAACGCTCCACAGCCGCCGCTCGTTCCCGCTCTACACCCGAACTTCGTCTCATGTACATAATCAAGTGCATGTGCTTTCATCGACGATGCTGTGGGTGTTCCCGGAGAGGTAGGTTTCATTGCTCAGATTGTCATTGTGCCGTTGCTGAGTCATTGACGGTTCCACTCGCATAGTCGGCGCTTGTTGGCGGATGCTGATCGGAACTTCACCCACAATTTCCCCTTTCCACGACAGGCGGGAAGGAAAGTGTCATCTATGGCACATGGTTGCTATCGCGTCATGAGTGGTGTACATCCTCGACAGAGTACCGGTTTACCGGTTGCCAGAAAACTGGTACCCTGTCAAGCCGCTATATGTCCCGCCTAAAAGAAGGCATTCTAATGTCCGTCCTCGGCGCACCGTTTGATCTATTACCGAATAAGCTCTGCAACCGCATCAGAGGTTAGCAACCACGCCGGCACTAATGGTAGGTTTCTTTTCACATCTGTCGCGTGGGCGCAGATCTCTGCGTGATGGGCCATCCGTCCAGAACGGTTTCTCCCATTCGCTGTGTCTTGCGTACACGTTCGTGCTCAGGTATGGTAGCTTATCTCAGTCATCGTTGGGCGATAATACAATTTACACTACCATTGGCCAATTTTTTCGGACGCGCTGATGGAATCCATACCTACAAGCAGCCAGGCTACCACTTTATGCATCGTCGCAGCTGTGGCGCCGCTGCCCGGTGGATTTGGACGCCGTGGGCAATCGTCCTTTGGTCATCTATTCGAATGACAACGAAATAGAACACATGCAATTAACGAGAAATAAAGCGAAAAATTTGCCAATCGATGAAACTCATCCACCTTTCTGACCTAGCTCGATACTGGGTCATGAGCGATGGTCTTCCGATCCGCACAGAGTGTGGCCTCGTTGATCTCTCCAACGCAATGTGAATACATACCACGCCTCTCCAATTTCCAACGCGTCGTTGACTTTGTCCAGCTATGGTCAAGTAACCCTCGAGATAATAGTTATCCTTATGCAGGAAAACGCGCCAGTCGCGCGTAAAATCCACAGTATCGTCCCATTTCTCCCGCACGAAAACGGTCCTGGAAGGCGAATGTCTTTACCTATTGAGAAAACTAGTAGGTGTTGACGATGTAATTTGATCACCGTCCCTCACCGTCTATCTACGAAGCACTCCTGTGTATTTGCAGTCGAAAATCTGCATCCGTATCAACATGCACCTCT
>JBBPMU010000382.1:0-25678 GCA_038090475.1 Wakefieldia striispora | reverse complement strand
CAGGTCACCATGAACGATCGGAGTAGAATGTACTATCATTGATCACTTGTATCACGCCTGGGCATTAACGTATAAAAGTTGGCACTCACAGTACTGCTGGGGATCCGGTTCCAAGTCCACCGTCAGATTTCTTATCGACCGTCTCACATTGATGACACGACTGAGTCCAGACCAAGTCTGACAGAGACAGCGCCACTATGGTATTATATATTATAGACCCGAACAGCACCGCGCAACAATTTTAGACGCCTCCGCGGGATCCGAACGTGGCGACAGTGGCGGCCCTCCCCGCGGAATTCAACGATGCACGCACTGGTGCGACGGTTCAATTTCATCTTTGGGACGGACAGCGATCTAGGGCCATGGCAATACTTATGGGCGGCCACCGACATCGTGGCAGTCCCTGACACCATTGCATCATGACTGTAAAAACGTGAGCATCGTTCCATCCAGATTGGCTGACCCTACACATTGTCGCTCGAACGAAGCTCGCATGGAATGCTCCCGTCAACGACGCAGGAGGACTACTGAGAGAATTGTTGCGGGAGATTGTCAAGCCGTATTTTGGAAATAGACGGAATGGAAATGTATAGCGAAAGAGGAGAAATGCTCACGAGCGCACAGCAGCTGAGGCGCAACGTTCACCATGGTGGAAGGGAACGTCTTTCCATATGCCATGCTCTGTTCTGTATGTCATATAACGTAAGATAATTTGTAGTCGTATCGATGTCTCCAGCTATGTGATCTTGTGTACATCGAGACAACTTGAATAGCAGGTTCAATTATAGGTTGGACTACCGTAGACATTATCACTACGTTGGTCTTTATGTTATGCGCGTTCGGTTGACATGCACAGTCATCAAAAGTAGCAAGGTAGGCTAAGATGGCCGCAGCGTGGAGTAGTGCATGAGGCGATACGACCCATACGTACCTCGTTCGGACCTTAAGATTTATGTTTCGACACTTCGCCGTTTTGGTGTATTCAAATTTAACATTTTACCATGCGGACCTCAAGCCAGTTTCACCCCGCATTGAGTCAGAGCTAATTCTATGCTTGTGTTTCCTATCACTCGATATGGGCGTTTGGACTCCTTGGTTGTTCATTGCTGATTCACATGCGGCACACGGTTGCTGTCCAGAACGCCACAACGACGGCAGTGCGAGGCAATGTAGTCCTTGCGGGGATGTGGCGTCCGCGACGCCCAACGCCCGCTTGTCAGTGCCGTATGACATAATTGCTTGATCCAGTGCTGGCGTCACGGACGCCCGCGGACGCTCGTCGTTGCCATACAACACAATTACTCGATTCAACGCCCATGCATGCTCGGTGGAAGGCGAGAGTAACATTACGTGCAGCGACTGTCATGCACTCTTGGTTGTACGAGAATACATGGCAGTCGTTGCACGTAGGGGGCGGGTAGCAACACCGATGAACGAAGCAAGAGCGCGCGAGGGCGTGCGGTTATATGCACAAAGAGGGCGATGACGTGCAAAGAAAAGAGCTGATGGTGCTTGCAAGAGGGCAAAGTGGAAACTATGAGTAGGGTGAGGGGATGAGAGAGTGCGAGAGGGCGGCACGTACGTTCGGACAGTAGAAGTGGGCAAGTGCGGACGCTGAGTATGCCGGGGATGCACGTCTACACGGAACAGCAGGGGAGGGCGTGTGTCCACTGTGGCGAGATGGCGCTGAGGTCGAGACGATGCGAGTAACACCACATATAAGGGGCGAGGGTGAGCACAGGAGGGGGACAATAGTGCTACGGGGAGTGCCTCTGATGGCGAAAAACGACGCGTCAGTACACTCGCAAGCGCTAACCCGATGTGGGTGTTCAGCTCTGAACAGCTGCCACAAGAGACTCCAACAAGATGCGGAATATGACGAACTGGAGCAGGATGCATATGCTAGCGATAGTCACTGCTATGGACTCGGAGAGGTTTACTCACATTATATTGTAACTGTTGCAGATACCGTCAATTAAGCTGCTTGTATGCGTTGAAAATATTCCGGATGCTTGTCGAATGCAGTCGCCGAGATGACAATGCGTTATCCTAATTTGGGAAGCCGGCGGCTATATTCCGTATTTGTATATAGTATGTTTCTGCTATTTTTGTGCTGACTGAGAAGGCCGCGGTGAGGTACATGCGTCTCTACCTCCGAGGACTCGTTTCCAGTAATATGATGTGGTTCATAAGCTGTGTACACTCCATCGGAGGTGTGTTCATCCATTCTCTCCGCTAATCCTTTCACCACGCACCTTGGGTGAATACCTTCTCAACCATCCTCTGGGACACTATCATGTCAAATCATGATATCACTCTACTACACTACTCCGACGACCGTGGTCTATCACCGAATCTAGTAATCTCGGCGCATGAGGAAGCTATCCTGGCGCTCGCGTATTTTGGTGATGGGGGACGTGTTGTCACCGGCTCTATTGACAGAACTGTGAAGGTCTGGGACGCGAGAAATGGGGAACAGGAAGGGACTTCAATGTCGCACGATAGGACAGTTTGGGGAATTGCAGTGACGAGGGATGGCACGAATATCATCAGTGCTGACTGGAGTGGGGTCATCAAAGTGTGGAACTCGGAATCGCACGAACTGGTCAATGAATGGATTCATCCAGGGTTTCACCCTCGACTTGCGATCTCTCCAGACGACCGACTCGTGGCTGTTGGCGGAAATGCCGTGGGAATTTACACTCTAGAAGGGACACGGATCAACTCCATCGACGACATTATTATTTACTCACTCTGTTTCTCTCCCGACGGCAGCAAACTCGCGTGTGCCTGTGGACACGACATCAATGTGTATGACGTCAAGACTGGCACACGCATCCTCGGTCCACTGAAAGGTCATGAAAACTGTATGCGGGGTCTTCTGTGGTCGCACGATGGCACTAGGATTTTCTCTGGCTCATGGGACAAGACAGTTCGTTGTTGGGATTCAGCCACAGGGCAACACATCGGACCAGCCTGGTCATGTCACACCAAATCAATATACTCCCTTTCCCTTTCCCCAGATGGATCCACCCTCGCGAGCGCGTCTTTCGACAAAACTGTCCGTTTCTGGGACGCAACTACCGGTTCTCCCATTGGATATCTACAACACGCCTACTCCGTGAATACGGTTTCCTTCTCTCCCTCGAGTGGATCCGTGGCATCAGCGACACAGGATGGAAAGATATACTTGTGGCAGGTATACTCCTCCTCAAGCGTGCTTCAAACTTGCACTAAGTGTTTTTTCCGTGCATAGTCACCACGTCGCATGCCAATTCCTCTCATTCCGCCACCCTACACACATAAAGAGTCCGACCCTGAACCAGATATGGCTTTCGATTCCTCAGTTCTTCGAGTTGTAAGTGTCCATCACTTGTGATCTCCTCTTGCTCGTTGCTCATACTTTTACAGCCGCTTCTAGCAGACGTCACTTCCTCCTCGGGGCTAAATATATCACCTGCTCCTCCTTTAGAAGATGCCGATTCGGATAATCCATCCGAATCTGGTGAGCCGGATCTGCAATTATTCCTCCCAGATCCCTCACTTAGGCCGGAAGAACGCCAACACATATTCGAATCGCGGATGTGCAAACTGGTTCGAGTTCTCGTCTGTCTTCCACAGACAATTACTGATCCATCCCTTACAGATCGCTCTCGCGTCCTCAGATAAGCTATATCTTCCTCTTAATCTTAATCTTGCATATCTACCTCTGGTTCCGGAAAATGCCTCCGGGACTGAACCGGAAAACGCAGTCCAGTCCAGTCAAAGCCTGATGTAAGTCCATTTCCCTGCAGTCACTGAACTGACCTTCCTGTTCACTGGGTGAAGCGCTAATCAATCCCTTGTTTTACCCCGCATTCGCATCCTGATCCGGTCCAAAACTCATCTCTACTACAGGCATCCACCACACGTTGGGCCGTCTACCTTCGTGTTTCGTTCGACCTCAAGTAACAAGACACGCAAGACACGCAAGATCGATAAAATCAAAAGGCGTCTCATCTCCATGCTTCGTGAGGGCATCCATTTGCGGGTCATGCACACGTTTTCACAGATTGCTGATCAACGCCTACATGCAGGCGAAATCGGGTTCCAGGTTCCCGAGGATCGACTGCCATGGTCTACACTGGAAGAAAAGTTGTACAAGCGCGGGTACACGATCCTCAACTGGCCAGAAGGGGTCGTCCGTGAGAATGACAAAGGGGTGTATAGCTTGAGCGCCGAGGACGCTGACAAGGTTTACCACGCACTCTTCTCAGACCAACGCCAAGAACGGCTTCAGTTCGTTCATCGACTTGAGGGTGTGTCATCGCAGTCGTGAAAATTTCCCGTTCAGTTTGGCTCACGCAATCGATGTTTGGGGATTCTACAGGGGACTCGGGGGGTGGTGGAGGGACTGTGTTGCCGTCCGTTACAGACGGGCTGTCGTACTCAGACAGACCCAGTGGAGCGCAGTGCACAGATGGACGTGCACCCCCATCTGCACGCGAATCAAAAGAACTGTTCAGAGTGATGACGCGGGAAGCGTATGGCGCTGAGCGCCCGCACAAGAGACGGCGTGTAAACTGAGGAAGTCATCTTGCGCATCTTCCTCCAGGCTTCGGTGGAATCCAGGGATGAGCCTCGCTCTCTCCTCTGTTTGTTGGATCATGTGTTAGTAAATCAGAGGAATACCAAGTACAATCAACTTATTTCCCTCTCCCCATCACGCACCCCCATGATTCATTTCTTGTTCGATACAGAGCGTACTTGTGTGAAACTAGTACTAGGTAATGCTAACACTTTGTCGGAGGTCCACACGAGACATCCGATTTGCCGTTGATCGAAGCGTCATCATACGATCAAGGTACTAGTAGTCAGAATAGTTGATGACAACCGCCATATCAAATCACCGGCTTGTTACGAACATTCCTGAAGTCGTCAGTGCGCGCATCCGTCGCCGACTAATATCGATAACCGTGTAATAACTAAGTTGTGTGGGATGATTCAGAATGAAGATTTGGAATGTGAGAAGTGAGGGGGAAGGGGCTTCAATGCTGCACAAAACACCAGCCGGAGTTGCAGTAACGAGGACGGCACGGAGATCTTCTTCAGCGATGACTGGGATGACGTCATCAAAATGGAATCGCACAGAAACGTGTTAACGAATGGACTTCAGGGTGAAATGACAGACCTGCTACTTCTCCAAAGGATCGACAACCTACGCTGTGCGGGTTTGACAGTGGGAATGTATGCTCTGGAAGGTACATGGATCAAACACCATCTTATACTATTTCTTTCCCGACTGTAACGGCCTCACATTTGGGTTCATGGATATCCCTGTCAGCAGTGTCAAGCCGTCGTCGCGCGAACTGCGTGCATCGTCGAGTCACGCGATACTTTGTTCCTTGTTACGGACATATAGTGTTTCGTTTCATCTTGATACTTTGATATTCGTTCGTACCTAGTTCCTGGCCGGACAGGCATAAATACCCGTACAATACAGCGTACACCTCAGCTCATTCTGCACGAACCACGCTGAGGTGAGACATCTATTCTTCCCTACTCTATGTACATTGTACTTACGCGTCTACTAGACGTTCCTGTTAGCCACTTCCTTTGCGTTCGTAACCCTCAGACAATCCCCACCTGTGGTGTTAAGACTGGTAAGTGCATCCTTGGTCTGCTGAAAGGTCTCAGCGAAGGCTCAGATGGGGAAGCAAAAACTAAGAGGGAGAAGTGGGCAAGACTCACAAGTTCTGACGCGAAAGTCTGACTGGGGATGGTGGCCATTTCACGCCACCCAAGGCCCAAGTATGCCAGTGACCGTCATATTACACACAAGGCCAACAAAAATGTAACTAATGTATCAAGGTTGATAATTGTGTCCAACCGAGAATGCATTTCAATTGACACGAGGTAGGTAGAAAGTCGATCTCAGGACAGCCACGGTAGAGCATGCGATGAACACAGTATTGGTCAACTCGCCCGGGTGAGTTGGAACCGACAATCGAGTTCACGCAAAATACAAGTATCAGTGGCTATTTAATTGTGTGGTCTTTGGCGATGCTCAGACCGTAGAGTAATCGCCAGACCCAATGGTGAAGACTGTGGGGGACCGTTCCGTTGTGTAAACGAAACGGGGAAGGCGAATGCGAGTGCGAAAGGGGAAGGTGACTGAGCCTGTAAATAGCTAGGTAGAATAAAAGAGTGATGAAGATAACAACGCCGGCGTGCGTCGAGAATCGTGACTTGTCGGAAAACGTGCGTGCGCTTTGCACTGAATTCAATGATGAGTAGGGTTATACAAAATGGTTTATATACGAAGGAAGAGAGGCTATGAAATGTATAGTAGACGAGCTTATCGATCAAGCTTAGAGACGAGTGAAGCTGAATAAGGATGAACGGTGAAAAGAAAAATACGCGAAGCGGTGCTGCGTCGCTCGGGCCGATTCAGTGGCCGGAACCGGAGCGGTCCTTACAAGACCACGGGTCATTGAAGGAGTGAACGACACCAACCTCGAGGCAGGATGGGCACTTGGGAAGGCCGCTGTATCGTCATGGCTGTGTAGCTTCAAACCGCTTTTTTCCATAGCGCCAGTGCTAGTCTTTTTGCCACGCACCTCCGATGAGTAGCCTAACCAATCCACAGATCGTCATGTCGAATACTATCCCTCATCATTCCCATAACTGCGGTTCAGCACAAAATATGAGTCTAGTTATTTCAGCGCACGGCAAGGTTATCCAAGTGCTCGTGTATTTTGATGATGGAAGTAGTACAGTCACCGGTGTTCTGCTGACAGACCTATGAAGATCTGGGATATGGGGAATGGGAAGCAAGAAGGGGCTTCAGCGTTAGACAACATGTTGTTTGTGATGTTGCGGTCACGAGGAATGGCACAAAGATCAAACATCCTACGCGAAATGGTAGCGGCCGGAATTAGGGTGGAATGGTGCACGAAGCAATGCGGCCATCTTAACTAAGTTATTATTAATTAAATTATTTACGCGTTGCTCGAACCCTAGGATTGATGGTTCTTCAGGGGAAAGACATTTCGTCCACTCTATTCCAGACGTAGAGATGATGCGACGAACAAAGCTTTGGACAAATCTGCCTTACGAGTTAAGACCGAGGACCAAGTTCAAGTCAGCGCTTATCTTTTCATGGGATCTTTGGCGATGCTGTAAACTCCGAGCAGTGTAGAGACATGTCTGTTGTATCGGTCGGGGCCACAGGTACACAAAGGGCAGATGAGATAAAGCAATGGAGAGGCAGGATGTTCGGTTGGAAGGGCAGCTGTATCGCAATGAGTCTGTGCCAAACCAAAGTTGACCGTGGGTCGTAAGCTGTGTGGCTTAAGATTGTGTTCATTCGTTCCCCCGCCAGTCTTTTCACTACGCACCTCGGTAGAATAGCTCAACCATCCCCCAGCATTATCATGTCTAATATCACCCTTCATCATTCCGACAACCATGGTTCGGCGCCAAATCTAGTCATCTTGGCGCATGACGACGTTGTCCAGGCGCTCGCATATTTTGGCGATGGGAACCGTGTTGTCACCGGATGTGAAGACGGAACTGTGAGGGTCTGGAACGTTGGAAATGGGGAACAAGAAGGGACTTCAATGGTGCACAACAGGAGTGTTGCGCGAGTTGCAGTGACGAGGGACGGCTCAAAGATCATCAGCGTTGACTGGAAAGGGACCATCAAAGTGTGGGACGCGGAATCGCACAAAGTGGTCAATGAATGGACCCATCCAAGGTTTCACCCTCGACTTGCGATCTCTCCAGACGATCGACTCGTGGCAGTTGGTGGAGATACCGTGGGAATTTATACTTTGGAGGGACGTGGGGTCAATGCCATCAACGTCATCGCCAACTCGCTCTGTTTCTCTCCCGACGGCAGCAAACTCGCTTGTGGTACGCTCAGAATCGCCACGGTGTATAACGTCAAGACTGGCACACGCATCCTGGGTCCACTCAAAGGTCATGAACATGTGATCTCGAGTTTTTTGTGGTCGCATGATGGCACCAGGATTTTCTCCGGTTCGTGGGACAAGACAATTCGCTGCTGGAATTCAGTCACAGGAGGACAGGTTGGTAGTGCATGGTTAGGTCACATCGACTGGATATTTTCCCTTTCCATTTCCCTAGATGGTTCCACACTCGCGAGCGGGTCCTTCGACAGAACTGTCCGCCTTTGGGACACGACTACCGGTTCTCCCATCGGATGTTTACAACATGCTCATCCCATGAATGTGGTTTCTTTCTGTCCCTCCGGTAAATCCGTGACGTCGGCAGGACTTGATGGTGAGATCTATTTGTGGCAGGTATGCTTATGAAGTGTCCTTCAAATTCGTGCTGAGCACGTTCCTTACTGCATAGGCGCCGTATTGCATGCAGACACCCTTACCTCCACTCTCCGTAAGCATGTGGCCCGACTCTGAACATGAACCAGGTGCCCATTCCTCGTCCTTTCAAGTTGTAAGTGTCCACCCCTTGTGATTCCCTATTGCTCTCTACTCACACTTGTTGAAGTTACATACAACAGATGCAAGTTCTTCCTCGGTACACAATACACCACTTGTTCCTCCTCTAGGAGATACAAATTCGGACAGTATTCCTGTGGAGAGTTCGAGTCTGACCGCGACTGAAAGAGTGGATTTCCAGTTTATCTTCCCTGATCGTTCACTCGGGTCAGAAGAACGCCAACGCATATTCGAATCGCAGATGCGCGAACTGGTTCTAACCATTATCCGTAGTCTGTAAATCCTCACTAATCCTTTCCTTGTAGGTGGACCTCGCGTATTCAGATGGGCTTTCTCTTCCTCTCGATCTCATTCTTGCCCACCTTCCCCGGGTCCTGAAAAACGCTTCCGGGACCGAACTGGCGAACATAGTCCTGTCCTGTCAAGATCTAGTGTAAGTACATTTCCCCGCGCTAATCAATCTCTTGTTTGACTCCTCGACACCCGATTATTCGCGCCGTGGTCCGCTTCTAAAATTCATCTGTCTACTGCAGGCATCCACCACACGTGGAGCCGTCTACTGCAGTGTTTCGTTCGACATCAAGCGATAATCCTCGCAGGACACGCAAGATTGATAAAATCAAAGAGCGACTCATTTCCATGCTTCGTGAGGGCATCCATTTGCAGGTCATACACACGTTTTCACAGACTGCTGATCAACGCCTACATGCAGGCGAAATCGGATTCAAAGTTCCTGAGGATCGATTGCCATGGTCTACACTGGAAGAAAAGTTGTACAAGCGCGGGTACACCATCCTCAACTGGCCAGAAGGGGGTCGTCCGTGAGAATGACAAAGGAGTGTATAGCTTGAGCGCCGAGGACGCTGACAAGGTTTACCACGCACTCTTCTCAGACCAACGCCAAGAACGGCTTCAGTTCGTTCGTCGACTTGAAGGTGTGTCATCGCAGTCGTGAAAATTTCCCGTTCAGTTTGGCTCACACAATCGATGTTTGGGGATTCTACAGGGGACTCGGGGGGTGATGAAAGGACCGTGTTGCCGGTCGTCACAGACACGCCGTCGCACTTAGACGGACCCAGTGGAGCGCAGTGCACATATGATCGTGCACCCCCACCTGCACGCAAGTCGAAAGAACCGTTCAGAGTGATGACGCAGGAAGCGTATGGCGCTGAGCGCCCGCACAAGAGACGGCGTGTAAACTGAGGAAGTCATCTTGCCCATCTTCCTCTAGGCTTCGTTGGAATCCAAGGATGAACCTCGCCCTTTCCTCTGTGATGCGTGTCGAGCTAGACGGAATAGAGAACTCAGTCGTCGTGTGAGTACGAGACTAATATTAGTAGCTACCTAGACGGAATAGAGAACCACGTGATTCGTTAGCCTACGTAGTCTGGGATGCAGTACGGTAGCGGCTCGCCTCTGTCGTCGTGCGAGTCTTGCGTGAGAAAGAAAATTGACTAAGTACGAGCACACACGTGGTACTAGCTATGCAGGGTCGTATGGTAATCGTATACTAACACTCTGTTCGTTGGATCATGTGCTAGCCAATCAGAGGAATGGTCCCTAGGCTTATTCTGGCGGACGGCGCGTGTGATGCGGAGACGTTGGGGGCCCGGACAGGGGCAGTCCCCACAGAGCAGGATGCGTTTATAGCAACTCTGGATCAGTTCAAAAGTACTGCCACAGTAGGGAGGATGTGATGAACACCACTTGGAGCCAGGTTGGACAAGTCACCCTGGTGAGTCGGAACCAACTATCCAGCCTGAGTTCAAGCAAATATCAAATGTCAGCGATCGTCGCACGGTTTTGGCGACGTCGTAGAAGATGCATCTGGCGCAACGGCAATGGCAACGGGTTAGGGCCCCCGGGCCCTACAAAGAACGAACGAGACGATGCAATAGAGTTATGATAGGCGCTCGGGAAGGCCGCTGTACCGCCATCACTGGCAGTCCATGTTTACCTCATTTGACCGTCCGGGTTCTGAATCATAAGCTGTGTACGCCTCAAAGTGCGTTCGTCTATTCCCTTCGCCAGTCTTTCCACCATGCACTTGGAATGAATAACCCGGTCAATCCCCAGAACATCGTCGCGCCAAATATTACCCCTTACTACTATTCCGACAACCGCGCCAACGTTAACGCGCCAAGTCTAGTAATCTCAGCCCACGACAGCCTGAGGGCTATCCGGGGCCTCGCGTATTTCGGCGATGGAAGACGCGTTGTCATCGGATGTGATGACGCTGTTGTGAACTTGAAGGTCTGGGTTGTGGAAAACGGGGAGCAGGAAGGTGCCTCAATGTGGCGTGACAACGCCGTCTGGGGAGTCGCAGTGATGAGGGATGGCACGAAGATCATCGGCGCGGGCTGGGACGGGTTCGTCAAGGCGTGGGACGTTGAATCGCACAGACTTGTCAATGGATGGACTCATGGGCAGTATACTACTCTTGCCGTCTCTGCAGACGATCGATTCCTGACAGTTGGCGGGAGTACTGTGAGGATTTACACTCTGGAGGACACTGGTTAATTCCATCGACGGCGGTGTTTTCTCGCTCTGTTTCTCTCCCGACAGCAGTAAACTCGCTTGTGGTAGATTGGACATCTTTGTCTATGATGTCAAGACTGGCGAGTACCTTCTCGGTCCACTGAAGGACCATCAGGATGCATGATGGCACCAGGATTTTCTCCAGGTCTTGGGACGAGACGATTCGCTGTTGGGATTCCACCACAGGACAGCAAATTGGAGCAGCTTGGTCAGGGCACACCGACTGGATATTCTCCCTTTCCCTTTCCCCGGACGGATTCACGCTCGCAAGCGCATCTACCGACAGACCTGTCCGCTTCTGGGACGCAACAACTGCGTCTTCCGTCGCGTGTCTGCGACATACTCACCTCGTGGATGTGGTTGCCTTCCCTCCCTCCGGTAAATCCGTGGCAGGTACGCTCCTTAAGTCTGTTTCAAACTTGTGCCGAATGTGCATAGGTACCGCGTCGCTTGCAAAGTACTCCCTTCCCGCTACCCTACACACACACACACAGCATCCCGAGCCACAGCTAGCTTCGGTTCCTCAAGTTGTAAGTGTTGGTCACTCTGATCTCCCCTTGATCCTTGCTCACGCCTTTTAAAGCCGGATAGTATCACTCTAGGGAGTTCGATTACACCCTTGCTTCATAGGCTGGATCTGCTGTCAATCCTCTCGGAAGTCGCGATCAGGCCGGAGGAGCACCAACGCGAATCCGACCCTCTTATGTCTTATTCATACTGTTCTTCGCCAGTGGAACAGCTTCAAGAACGTCAAAGATCCAACTTCAAGTGTGTCGCTTTGCCATCTATGGCATGACACTCGGGTATATTCATACAATTCATGTAGTATCAAATTGCCCCCACCCCCGGATCTCACTCCGTACATTGTCAAGAAGGATGATTTCTGTATTACGGGCACAGAGGTTCGCACATGAGAAGTAGTTCCTGCTACCTGCAGTTGACTTTTTCCTCAGGTCGCTGTAAAGGCATTCCGATTCAGAATCGCGATGGACGGATCTACAGCTGGTCACCAGGCTGATTCTCTCAAGGTACTATTCTCTTTTGATATTGATGTTCCACCTAAATTAGCCCACAGATGCTCCGTCAGGAACTTGGTATTTGGAGGAGACTCGACCACAGAAACATCGTTCCCTTTCTGGGAATTGCATATGGGTTTGGAATGCAGGGTTCAATGTCGTAGGTCTCGTTGTGGATGCCCAATGAATCCTTGCATGGGTTCTTAACAAAGCACAACAACAATTTAGAAACCATGCACAGACTTCAGCTTGTGCGTCATTTGCCGAATATCGATCCCTCCCGTGTCCTCTGACTGTTCAACAGCTGCTAGATATTGCGAACGGATTGCAGGACTCGACACGAAGAGTTGGGTAGTCTTTGGATTAGAGAGTGAGCCTATTTATGTCTTGTTTTGCTGTCGCATTTTGAGAGGGCATTACTGGGCTTCTCAATCCTGTGCGATTGCACCTACGACGTGGTAGCCTGTTTACTATTAGTCACAAGAAGCACAGGACGTGCTACTGAGACGCTTTGGGGGTCCGTGTGAGCTCCGATTCATACAACGAAGCAGGTAACAGCGCCCAGAGGAGCTAAAAGGGCTCTTGAGGTCAAGTGCATGCCGGTCTGTGCGTTGGTACGAGGGCAAGTGGGTTAGGGTCTTTGCTGTGGGATTTTGCAACGCGGACGCGTCGCGACGTCAGCACGTCAACGTTTCAACCATGCACCCGGCGATGACTATGTAACTCCGGGAGTTCATGTTGCGGTTGCCACAGGTAGAGCGGCGAGTGTCCGAGTCGCTTTGGAATGCTGGGTCACGTTGGTATGTGGGCAATTTACTAGTATCGCTGGTTTGAAATGAACCTCGCAGCAGGAATTCCAAATAGTTGGATCCTTATTGACACCCACTGAACGAGTAAATCATTCTCTGTTTTCTACACACTGCCACGTAAGTACATCAAAAACTGACTTGGTTGGAAAGCGAGCTGACAAAGTATGTTGTGATTACCGGAGCCAAGTTGCGACAACATTGAATTGCTTCTTCCCGTTGTCCCACTCTCACAACAGTGCCGTTGCGATAGTCCCCCCTACCTCGATGACCTTCATCCATGGTACGTTTTTGATACCGCCCCACACAGTGCCCAAGATACCCTGCTGCGCGCCGTCAGGAACCCTCATCATCCCATAGTCATCCGTCCCAAGAAGGGGTTCAAGTACGCTAGCACTGGTCGCGATGGTCGGAATCAGGGTGAATAATCGCTGAATATCAGCTACGGTCACGTCAGAGCCCTTAGGAATAGACTTTTCGATGTAACGGAGCAGTCCGTCGAGCCCAGCCTCCGCGAGTGCCTTGGATTGCTCGGGAGTCCTGTCATTCACCAACAAGACCTTGACGGACGCGAGCTCCTTTTCGATGTGGCCCTTTTCTTCGTCTTTCGCACCATCGAGCTTACTCTCTATGTCTTCCTTGCGTTTTCGGAGCGCATCTAGCCATGGTGCGACTTGTGGGTCCTCTGCCTGGTGTGTCAAGAAGCGCTGCACCGCTGGGGAAGGGGAACGCCCGAGGATGCGGAGGAATTCGAAGATACCACTCTGAATCTGAACGGCATCGAGTGGTTTACCGTCACGCATCCAGGAAGGAACGAGTCTCGGCGCGGAATGGGCTGCAGTGGTATCCCAGAGGGTGCGGTCTTGACTTATAAAGTCCAATCGCGCATCCGAGTCCTTCCGCAGGCCATCGAGCGCAGATTGCAGCGCTTCCATCGTTTCCTTCTCGAAGACTGGTGCGATCATCAGAGCCGCGTCAACAAGAAACCTATCAGATGAAGACATACCTGCATCTGCCAAGCGCTTCTTGTCTTTCCCATTCTTCTTCCATTCGCCATGGATAAACTCGTAGTAAAGCGAGCGCCTCTCAGAGACGTTGCCGCTCTGAAGGAACTTCCGGTAGTCGGCGTCTGGGCCGAGGAGCTGAGAAAGGGACTTCTTGAATACCCAGGTGTCTTCTCCGACAGGCCTGTTGACCTCGGGCTTAGGGTAATGAAGGTTCAGCCAGGCTTTGTCGTTGTCAGAAAGGGACACATTGATGGTGCAAGTCATTTTGTTGCCACTTGTCAGAGTATGCTCGAAGGACCTAGCGGAGGCCGTGAGCAAAGTCACCTCGGGAAATGTACGGACTCGGCTTACTTCATGATGGATTCATCGTCATAGGCACGGAAGTTGGAGAGGCCATGACCATCGCGTGAGTCTTCGGAACTATTCGCGGAAGCGCTGGCTGATTCGATTTCGTGAAACAGGCCCAGCATGTGCCCGACGCCATGTAGGGCAATGGCAGTATTGGTCTCGTCCGCATGCCCCTCTGTGGACTCCGGGTCAATGATACCCAGGTCTGCCGTGGCCTCGGATGAGGGGACAAGCAAAGCGTCGGTGCCGACTACGGTCCAAAGCTCTCCTTCGTGGAAAGAGACGCGTATCTCGGCGATTTCAAGCTTATCCACGAGCTCGAACTTGATGTTGGCATATTGTTCGTATTCCCTCATCGCTTTGGTCACGTAGTCCATCTTTGCTACGAGCTTGGAGTCGGGGGAAGAAGGCAAGGCAAGTTCGTACTTGTTCTCATCCGCGCGAGTCAGAAAGCAATACTTGATAACCTGTACCAGTGATCGAGTCAGATTGGTCCAGTATACCACGAGCCATAAGAGGCTACTCGCCTTCTCGTTAGCCCATAACCTGGGTTCTTCGATGGCGACGTAACGCGTGTCTTTTTCGCCCACAGCCGCGTTGCTGGAGAGACGAATACGGAGGAAAAACTTGTGTTCGCAGTCGGAGACGACTGATGTCACAGATTTGGCTCTGGTCATGGTTTAGATATGGTAGGATGAGGCAGGTGGAAAGTAAGTCTAGGTGGGCTTCACTGACCCTTGACATCGCGAAAATGGGGCTCTTTATATACATTCGAGCTCATCTTCTAGGAGTTCAAGTCGCTGATTTGAAGTATTGTGCTGCAAATCAAAGGTCTCAAACGTCCGCGGCAACCCAGTTGAACTGGTTCGTTCTCACACCACCAGGGCGATTGGCGTAACAGGCACAGCGTTTACGGGAGATCATCGATCATTATCAAGTTCCCAGTCACTCCCTCTTTTTACCGACGGTGTGTCAGACCATGTGCCAGTGGTCAGATCCGAATTATGCAAATGAATCTAAGATCGCGGAGATTATGATTTGAGGTGCGGATCACCGACGCTTATGCGGATGCGATGCCCTCGGGACGCGCTGGTCTCCTTTCCAGTCACCTAACCACGCTCGTGTTCATGTCAGCCGTGTTCAGGCGTGGGGTGCAATGTACCTTACGTCCCGACTGTAGGTGGCCCGAGATGCCGACGAACGTTCGATATCATCCCTTATGCCAGGTCAAACCCTCTGTTCCTAGGGGGTGTTCCTTCTCCGTGTTATTCGATTCGCTTTCTTCACATACTTTATCGGCCCATCGGGTACTTGTCTTACCGGCAGCAGGCTCATCTTCCGTCCGGAAATGTGTCTGCTCCTGCGAGGCACCAGCCAAGATTTCCTGGACCAAGTCTGGACTCTGTCACGGCGTTGCATGTAGGTCAGTTACTCGGACGCTAGGCACTTCGATCTGTGCAGTTCACTAGTCCAGGGTAGCTGCTGTTTCCGTGATGACACGGTCTCCGCGGAAAGCTTGGATTGACGGTCCATATGGGAGGCTCTACACCAATCGTTTTGTCCCTAATCCCGGCATGAAAGGCACTGTCACGATATCCAAAGGGAGAGTGGGATTCACCGCCTCGTTCCATAGTCATACGGGTGGGAGTGCCTCACTTGGATGAGAATACAGTCCGTCATACCGGTCTGGAACAATTATTCTCGATCGCGAGTATCCGGTGCGTTATATTGACATGACTCTCATCAATTTCCGAGGGGTTGCCTAACTATTGAGTAAATGTCCAGACCTCAGGGGACATGCGGCACTGGGCATGGAAGGTTCGAGGGTCGAGAGACCCGCCGAAATGCGTTCGTACTGAGCAAGAGTCCTTCCAACTTTCTTGCCGATACTGACATCAGCACGAACCGCCGTATTGTGAGTGCCACGGGCGAGACCGAGGTAGACCAGGCTATGTAATTGATTGCGTGTAATTCGAGCAGGCGGGATAGTAGTCTGCCCAATCGTACCAAGCACAATGAGCACACAAAACTAGAGGCAGGCTTGCACGCAGCTATCCGCACTCGTGCAGTTTAATGGCATTGAGGCTATCTTCATGTTTTCAACCTCACGCAATTGGAATTGACCAACAGACTCGGCAGAAAACAAGAACATAATTCATTACACAAAATCAATCGAAGTAGACAACCAACTATCAGACAATGGATAGAATGTATACCCGGTTTGTGGCGATCCCGTTATTCATCCCCAAGTGAAGCCACAAGTGTGGCTCGACGTTTTGAAGTCCTTCACTCCCATTCGCGTTACAGTACGATGAGAAGCCCACTTGGATCCGACACGGTCGAGGGTAGACATTCCAACAGCCTCTTTGCTATCATTTCACATGGCTCATTCCAAGCTATAGGTATGTATACTCGTGTATGAAGCTTAAAATACAAAGCAATGCTTGCCTCATAATGCACTTTCGTCAACAGACCACATCGACATCGGTACTGGGGGGACGATTCGCCACAGCTGGTCTTCGTTTGATTCGACAAGAGGCTGGAGCAAGACCTATACACGATGAATAATGAGTCTCGTTCCTTCATACAAAGATAGATCCAGCACGGTGTACCTGACACCCGGAATCGAGGCCACTCAATGTCCATGCAATGGGTCGATCGCCAAGGGTTTGGATGCTTTCAGGTGCCGGAATGTCAAATGGGAACCAGATTAGCACAAAGGATTCCACTGACGTGTAAGTATCCTCGCCGCGTGGGCTGATCGACCAGACGGTCCGGGGAGACTTGGCGGTCAAAACCAATTGCCCGTCTCTATCGTTGCTGTTCCATTGATACGAGTCCGTTTGCAGAGTTATTTGATACTTTCCACTTTCACCTTCAATCTTCTCGAGGGTCCACTGCGCAAAGGAATGACACATTCAGCCTTACTGAATCCACGCAAGAGAGTGAGAATGAAACATAGACGAAACAGTGGACACAGGCGGTACGATGGACTGGGCCATGAACAAGAACTCAAAGAAGAGTGGATTCACAATGTAATTCACGACGTCGGCGTATCCAGTGACAGCACTTGTGTCGCTACTCTCCTGGGAGTCAGGGACTCCAGCCCTTGGTGTCTCTTCCTCCCCCTTGACAGATATGATAGCGTATGGTCCACTGGTAGGAAGAGACATTCTGTACGACTTCGAGGTATCGGATGTGGCTGTGGCAAGGGTTCCAGAAAATCGAAACTTGAGAGAAGTACTATGTAGTAGTACGTCGAAGCTGCTTTCAACTCCGACCAGTTGCTTCGAAAAGGCAGAATGTCGTAGCACACGAAAACGAACGTGGACGAGCTCGTTGCAGTAAATCCGATCCGGACGAAGATCAAGGTGGCATTTGCACAATCACTCGTTCTCATTTACAGTCATTTGGATGAACCACGGCGAACACTTATGCACATGCCGTTACCCAAACTCAAAGCAATTTAGCCCAGTAACTCAGAACGACCTGGGAACCGCATTGCCACTGACCAAGACCAAGTTCCTTCCAGCCAAGGTTTTCGCTTGAGTTCTAAACGGTGGTCAAATTCGAATTATTTCCCTAAAGCGAGCGAACCTAGGAGGGGAGATAGGTACGTGTCAATGGGAGCACCAATGAGGTGATGTGATTGGACAGTGAGTATTGAAGTACTGACAACGAGCGCAGGCACTGAATCACTGTTACTGAAGGTTTGGACACACTCTCGGGACGCCTATCCACAGATCCTACCTGATGACCCGGCAAACTTTTCGTGTCAGACATAACTGCGCTGCCACTGATGTAAAACACCCTACCTGCCATACGGTAAATGGTACACACCGTTATTCACTGGCACAGGTATGAGGAACACAACATCGTCCACTTCCGGAACCTGACCGGGACCGACGACCGTGTAGGCAACGCACCGGTGTGAACTGGTTCAAATCGGTAATATCCGCTAGTACGGTGGGACTGTCTTACAGTAACGTTGGTTAACTTGGTCACTTTATTGACAGTACGAATCTGTCAATTGCCTCAGGACCTGAAGAACCGTGTTATCTGATTTCTTGCCAAGCTAGTATGCCTGCCGGTTATTGTCTTCGAGCCGTTTATCCGTACAGGGTTTGCCCCGGTGAGTGAAACGCCTTATGTTGTGGGTAACAGGCACTGAACCTGGATCTGTTTCGTGGGTCCAAGAAATGTTCAGGTGAGACTTGAAGGCCCCGATCAGGACGGTGTCGTTCGTGGCTCCGCGTCTCGACCCCGGAAATGAACGGAGGTAAAGCGCATTCGACCCTTGTACCGGGGTAAGTGCAGGGTGGGAACTTGTGCATGTGACTTTCGCCTCACAAAACGGAAGGCACACCCAGGAACTCAATACCCGGGCCACCGGCAACTGACGATCACGGCAGTTACATTCTGGCGCAGGTATGTTCTGACCGTATTGGATGCGACGGGGTAGGGGGTCCGTATGGTAAAGTCATCAATTTCAGGAAATCACACACGGCAGACAGCCATGCGAGTCGCCTGGCCTGCTGGGTATATAGTAGATCGACTGTGGATTTCCTTCAACCAAACGAGAAATCCGCATCCCACTTCTTTGACATCGACTAGTAACTCCATCTATGTCTAACCAGACACTCGTCAGCCATGCCTGCGCACCAGCCCCATATACGCCTCTCCCTGGGGACAGCTCTGCACCCCAACCTGAGCTCGTTGCCAATGCTGTTATCGCTACCTCCGACAAGCTCTGGGATATCGGGTATCAGAACGACAAGCTCACGGACCGTACTGGTACCGACGTAGGAACGGTGGTATGCCCGCGTTATTGCGCCGGTTCTGCGTGCTCACAGCCTATTCTCCAATCGTAGGTCCTACTCTACAGGTTCCTCTCAACACCGGGTGCAGCGAACATCCCAGAAAAGCAACAGGCGGTCAGAGACACGATCACAACCTGGGAAGAGCATTGCAATGTTCGCTTCGTGGAGCAGACGGACGGCAATGGGACCGCTGACATTCGAATTAAATTCGCGCCGTCTGGCGGGTCGTGGAGCGTGGTTGGTAAGACTCTGCCTCCAGCATACGAGATAGACAACAAGGCCTCCACGCTCAACCTCGGATGTCTGAGCGGACACCCGACGCCAGACGAAAAGGAGAAAGGAATCATCCTTCACGAGTTTGGGCATGCGCTCGGAATGATGCATGAGCACCAGAGCCCAGCGAGAGGAGAGAAGATTACACTCAAGACAGAAGAAGTCTACAAATACTACCTTCCGTTACTTCATTTCGATCGCAAATTGGTGAAAAACCAAGTCGTCGACGTGTTCGACAGCAACAAGTCGAACTTTAGCCACTTCGATCAGACGTCCATCATGATGTGCGCCGATTCTATGCTTTATCTCTGTTTTGCTTTATACTAACCCGCATGTAATTGATTCGGTCAGGTACTTCATGCCCGCTCGCCTTAATTACGAGAATATCGACGTGGAAGTGAACGTCAAGCTGTCGGAGCTCGACAAGGCGTATGTCGGGATGACATACCCTTCCAACAATCTCGCCAAGCTTCTTCACGCGATGGGTATCATCGGTATTCCGGACAAAGATGCAAGCTACATCGTTGAGACGCTACACAAAGAGAAGGACAAGGTGACACCGGAAGATCTGAACCAGGTCCGCGAAAGGTTCTTTGCATACAACAAGGCAAACATCGAAGCGGCTGCTCTCTTACGAGGTTCGTGGGATCATGGCACATTTCTTGAGGACACTACCGCTCATGACATATGGTGTAGCCAAGGAAAGATCGGTGCTGGAGAAACAGCATAGCATTGGCCCAGATCCGGTGTGGATGTCCGGAGCGTCAGGCGCGAACGCCAAGCGGAACGATGAGATTGCCGCATTGATGCATTCTCTTGCATATGGAGGGAAGCAGGGGATACGTTCTGGATCGGGGAAATGATCTCATAATCCATGTCGTGTCAGCTGTAATCCAAAGCAGTTATAAATTCGCTGATCGTTTCTTGTTAACTTGAACAATGATGTAGTCTGTTGCGCTGCTCGGCCCTTGTGTGAGACACGGCGTTACTTGTTCACAGATCCGCCAATCTTGTCTTATCGTAGATTCCCGTGTTTATGAAACCAACATGCATATCAACAATACTCAACACAGGTTACATGCCAGACCTGATGGTAGCGGACACATGCAAAGCCGCTGGTTCATGGCGACTAAGTTACTTCACTCGGGCAATCGTGAGCATGACAGAAAAACCGCTTTGCGTCCGTGCACTGCATGACGTATGGAAACTCCACAAAGCTCCATTATATATACACCAACAGTAGCTGAATTGATAGTGTCGCGAAGCAAGTGGGTCCCTGGGTATTATCACCTGAGCGTTTGGATGACTTACGCCAACTACGTGCGCCTTTTCTTTCTAGAGTGCGAATCTGTATACGCGTCTACTGTTGTCGCTCCAAATCCTCCCACACGCATGCCTTGCGGAAACTCGGAAGAAGCTATGGCCAATGACTGAGCTGACAGGACATGGAGGATATAGTACACTCTTTTACCTTTCGATGAGGGGAGCAATTGGAGTTGTCGAAAGTCCGCTCCCGCTCCAGGACACGATGTTCTGTCGGCAGCGGAATAATGCGATGGCTCTGTCATTCTACGCTTGCTAGCAAGTACAATATATAAACGCACTGACCCTTCAGAGGGAACACCATATGATCTTGGGGGATGACAGACCGTTAGAGTGATCGTAGTGGACGAATAAACACTGAAAACATACTTTGTATGATCGTCCTTGTCATGGACGTAGGGGTCCTCTGCAGTACTCTCAATTGTAGGTTGACCAATGGGCGACAATAAGTCACCCGGGTGCGAATTAGAGTGACCTGACCGTGATTTCACCGACTCTTGGAAGGATTGAGACGGGGGGTAACTGTTTAGGAATTTCTGTACATCAAAGGCGACGACCTCTGCAGAAGGTCGCTCCTCAATCGATGACCAACAATGTTGGATCAAATTCCAGTGAGAGTCATCGATCGGTCGAGACTGCGGTCGACCTGGCTTGTGGCCCTTTGCTAGGCGTAAAACGACAGCTACGTCTTCCTTGACTTCCGACCAAGGCTGTTTGCCAGATAACACCTGAAAAGTATCACCCCCAAACCCCGTGTCCGAGACAGATCTACTCACCTGAAGAGCGACACAACCGAAGGAATATATATCGCTCTTGGTCGTCCTCTGAAACATCTCCTCTGATTCAACTTGCTCCGGTGCGATCCAGCGCAGGGCACCTGGTCTTGCGGTCGACCTTTGGAGATAAGACAACGCTTCCGGAATGTTCCCTACCAAAGAAGCATATCCGAAATCTGTTAACCGGGCACCGTAATCGGCATCTAGAAGTACATTGTTCTGTCCGTGTCTCAGAAAAGAGGGAACCAGTAACCAATTCGAGTGCTGGACCCACAGAATTTAGGTCACCATGTATGATCGGAATACAATGTACTATTGCGTATCGTTAGTGCGAGCCCTCGATACCGATGCGTAACGACGACTCACAGTAGTGTAGCCCGTTTGCAATGTTTAACAGCTGTCAAGAAGTCTGAAGGCGCGGAAGCAGTGGACGTTCATTGGACGTACTAGTCGAAGCCGGTGACTTATTCCCAGATTACTGTCATACTTTGTTAAGAAATCATGCAGCGACTCGTTTGGCATCCATAATGAGACCAACGACATTGCTCCATGCATTCCAAACCCATACGCAATACCAAGGAAGGGGACGACGTTCCTATGGTCGAGTCTCCTCCAAATACCGAGTTCCCGACGGAGCATCTATGAAATTACTGAGCGACGTACGTACATGGAATATGAATGCGGGGAGATACCTTGAGCGAACTATCGTCCACGACTTCATCTGTCACGATTCTGAATCGAAACGCTTTTACCGCAACCTGAGGAAAAAGTTAACGGTAAACTACACTGCGCACTTCGCACAAACCTCTGTGGCTGGTACACCGTAGAGGTACCAACATCTATAAACGTCACCGAAGCCTCCACCAGCAATATAAGAATCACTTTTTCCGACGATATAGGGGGTCAGATCTGGAGGAGGGGAAACATTGGCACTAAGTAAAGTCGTTGAGTATGTCGTATTATCGTACTACACAAAGAGGAAAGGACATACCGAAAGTTCGACCCATGTGACTGCACAATGTCTTGCACGGGCAGTAGGTGGTGTGCATCAAGGGGGGAAGAGACTGTAGATTGATCGGAATTTGGATTTGGCTCGAAGCGAGAATGAATAAGTGAAGGAATGTAACCACTCGTATTGCTCACGGCGAGATTGGGCCCCGGCTCTTCCTCGGAGCCGGGAACGTGCGCCGAACGAGATGGAGGGAGTGAGTCGAGGGAATTTACCGTGCAACATTGAGCAGAACGCATCTGTGAGGCAGTGGTGAGCGCTGGTATAAATGCTGAGGCATGTCGGATGAGCATACCCGAGTCTTGACTAAATCCAACGACGGCACTCGCCACAAAAATATCTTGGCATTCTCTCCTGCTGATACTACAAATTCTCCTGAAGGAGTGAAAGAAACTGAGTGCACAAGCTGAACGTGCCGTAGACATTGTCCGACGGGATCACCAGTAATCGCATCCCAAAAACGAACGGTTTTATCCCAGGATGCGCTTGCAAGTGTGGACCCATCTGGAGAGATAGACATAGAAACTATCCATCCGGTATGACCCGACCACGCATTTATCTGTTCCCCCGTACTGGAATTCCAGCAACGAATCGTCCTATCGAGTGACGCAGAGAAGATCCTATTGCCGTCGTGCGGCCACAGTACACTCCAGATCGCATTTTGGTGGCCTTTTAGGGGGCCAAGGATGCATGTACCAGTGTTGACCTCATACACAGAGATCTCGAAAAGAGTACCACATGCGAGCTTGCTACTGTCAGGAGAGAAGCAGAGAGAATCGATGAGACCGGCGTTGATGGAATTGACAATTCTGCCTTCCGCAGTAAAAATTTCTACTGTCAGCCCGCCAACCGCAATGATCCGACCGTCTGGTGAGATGTCAAGCCTGGGATGCGAGTTCCGGCCAGTCCATCTGCTAAGCAGTTTATGCGATTCGACGTCCCAAACTTTGACTCCTCCATCTTCGTCGACACTGATTATCTTTGCTCCTTGCCTCGTCACTGCAAGATGCGATATTCTTCTTTCGTGCGACATTGCTGTCCCTTCTTGCTCCCCGTTATCTAAATTCCAGACCCTCACAGTTCCGTCGTCAGAACCGGTGACAAGCCCCCGTCCGTTGGAGAGACAAGCGAGTGCCTCGATGCCCCCGCCATGCTGTGTAGAGATCACCACGTCTGGGTGCGGTTGATTGCTGTCGTGGTTGTGACGTGTGACACCTGACATAATGGCGATGCGGGAGTCGACAGCGAGGTCCGCTTTCAAGTCGGCGGGGGTGGACAGTAGTGAAAAGATTAGAGGAGCGGCCAGAAAGGTCTTGGTTATATATGGCAAATGTGGGGTCACGCGGAAATCCCTGGCTCCGGACCAGTCGGGCTCTGTGAACTGTAAAGTTTCACTCACACTTCAGATACTATGTGCAGGATAACCCACTGATTAATATTAGAGAGCGCATGAAGCTACTAAGAATGCTAGTGGCCTGGCAAACTAGCCAGGAACTCGTAACGGAACATAGTTGCTTACCTGCTTACCCCGACTGGAAAAACTTTGCGAGTCGAGCATGCGGTAGAAACACTTCTTGGTTGGTATAGCAATGGTTCGTTCGAAGAGCTCGGACCGGTTCAATTTGAATTACGTAATGCTCGAGCTAGGACAGCTCCCAGAAACGATCTGAGATCTGGTTTGCAGATCCCCCGATGTTGCCGATCAGGCGATGACAGGCATCCTTTGCACGTTGAAGGCACGGTGCGTACACCGCTTAAAGGGTCCCGATCACTGATTTGGGTTCGAGACAGAGCTGTGACAACCACGACTTGATCGACTTGAAAAAACCGTCACGCATTTCAAAATGAATGAGGTAACATTACAAAGGAGCTTGAGCCCCTAACAGTACGAATGCCCGACAATACTGCCACTAACGTGTCAAACTTCTAGACGTCTTCAACAACTGCCATGGGCTCCGAGTCTGTACATATGAGGGGTGGTAGCAACATGCCAGGGTCTAAGTCCTTCAAGAGACAAGGAGTCACGGTAGCTGTTGAACCCTCTGAGTCGTCCGTCAGTCGAAGGCTTGAATCACCGACGGTCATTAATCCTCGCAATGACATGGCTGTGGGCCTTTCGGATGCAAACAATGCCCAAAATCGAAGAGAGATGCTTGAGCTGGTGAATCGTCTGCATGATACTGGGTATGTCGTGCTATGACCGTAGTTCCCCCTTACCTATCACTGACTGGTATGACTCCTTTAGCGTTCAGACTGACATCGACCTGCCCATGATCGCTGTCATTGGCAATCAAAGCGCTGGCAAATCATCTCTGATTGAGTCCATTTCCGGTATCACGCTTCCCCGTTCATCAGGTACATGTACCAGGTACACCTCTCGACCTCTCACTCTCACTTTATGATTATCCTCTCACATGTTCACGTCTATCTAGGTGTCCCACTGAATGTAAGCTTTCGAAATCGGATGCGCCATGGAGATGCGCGGTGAAGCTGCACTTTAGCACGAATGTCCACGGCGCACCCGTCCCTGTCCGTCTCGTGACGTTTGGCACACCTATCACCTCGCCTTCCATGGTGGAGGAGCGCATTCGGCGTGCGCAGCGTGCGATCCTGAATCCATCGAGCAACTATCAAAAGTATCTCGAGGATGACGACGTCCCAAACGGAAACGAAATCTCATTCTCAAAGAATTACGTTTCTCTGGAGATTAGTGGAAGCGACCTTGCAGATCTTTCCTTCGTGGACCTTCCAGGTCTAATCGTGAGCGTGGGTGGAGGCGGAAGCGAGAGGGACATCGAGCTGGTGAAATCGTTGGTGACCTCGTATATCGAGAAGCCAAGCTGTGTGATTTTGCTAACGGTGACCTGCGAGAGTGAGTGTCGCGGCCCTTCTCCAAGTCTACAGGCAGCTGATAACCCTGTGTACCAGCCGATTTCGAAAATCAAGGTGCATACCATCTCGCGAAAGGTTTCGACCGATACGGGAAGCGAACCGTAGGCAAGTAGCGAGCGAACCATGACGGGCAGCACTCATTTACTTCTGTGTATGTAGGTGTGCTTACCAAACCGGATCGCATTCCACCGGGTGAGGAGGCTACATGGGTCAAAATGATCAAAAACGACACAGAACCTCTGGTAAACAGTTGGTACTGTGTCAAACAGCCCTCTTCCCAGGACATCTCCAGCGGTGTCACTTGGGCAGACGCTCGTCATCAGGAAGATCAATTCTTCGCAATGGCACAGCCATGGCGTTCATTGGATCCGGAATACCACAACTACCTGAGGACGGGTAGACTGA
>JBBPMU010000381.1:0-25765 GCA_038090475.1 Wakefieldia striispora | reverse complement strand
ACCACATCCCCCGCCAAAGCCGAAGAGTGTGTCCATAGCCGTCTACCTTTCCGAGGAGCATCATTTCGATGTTGTTCTTGGACGGTCCTTTTTTGAGCGCCGGCAAATACGGACGTCGTCCATTGACCCAACCGAGGTTGTCTGCATGGATACAGGGGAGAAAATCGAGTGTGAGCTGGTGGTGCTCAAGGATGGTAGAGGGGACATTGTTACTGTAACTTGATCACTCGGATTCTTGTTGCATCGTCTTGACCTCGTTCAAATTGTTTCCTTGCCTTTCAGATGATCGCACGTGGCCCCCGATTGGCAAGAATTCTCTCATACATTGCGATAGAGTTACGCGTACTGTTCACAGACGATAACCTCAGCCCACTCTGATCTTGTATAAATTGCACGTTGTGCGACTGTATAACGAGGTATCCAATGACTGCTGGACAATGCCCGCGCTATCGAGCTCTGATACAAGATGATATCAACGCGTTTCAAATAAAGCTTACGCTAAACAAAAAGCTGTCACTGCGCTGCTCGGTGATTGTTCCTTGTCCAAGTAAAGATAATCGCATGCAGCCCCAGTTCGCAAGTAATCTCACGTGTCACTTGTAACACTGTCAGCCCGCTCTGATTCGAGTTCAAGATGTTGTACAACAATCGCGTAATGAGGTATCCCATCACTGCTGAATGCTGACTACACTGTCGGGCTCTAACCAAGGTGATATCAGTATAATTCGACCTAGCATAGAAGTGCTCGTACCTAGGGTGAGGATACCGTTATTGCCCAAATTCCCGCTCTCCAATGTCTGAAGAAGGGCAAGGGGGATAACGGCAGTGAAACCCTAATAGAACGTTGCCTTGATGTCAGCTGGAGAAGAAAGGGCGACTCGGCAACATACCAGGAGGGCTCCAAGATCATGGACGATTGTACCACCGCTCGCGATGACATCCTGCTTGTACTTATCGTAGGATGCCTTATTGTTAAACATGAGTGTGTACCCTATCCGGAGATCAGTCCCAGTCGATCGATGCCATGACGCTATGAATATGGCAATGTGGACGTACTCTCGGACATGGCTGCTGAATGGTGGATGGATAGAAAGAGAGGGAGATCAGAAAGAGGAATGGGGTCCTTAAGGGATGGCTGAAAAGCTGCGCACTTGGCAAGCTCGACCGAAACCCGAATGGAGCTGTCTCGGTCGGAAGATGGCACCGATGCGGATGCGGTATAGGAGGGCGGTCAGTCACGGCTTTAACAACCTACCGACTTGACCGGCGTTCAGGCTCAGCGATGGATCTCATTGAACTTAAATCTATAAACATTCGAACGAGGCATATATGTGCTACGCAGTCATGTGCGGTTGTCCGCACGCCCGTGTACTAGCCAGGTGGGGCGGAGTTGTTAAGTAAGGTGCCAGCGAACGCGTCAAACACTAACATAAGTGACAATACAGAGTTTCGGTATTCCTCATACTAGCCCTAGCCTAGTAATACATACTGTGGAGAAGGACTTAGTAACAAGATAAATGATAGTGTTAGCGACCTCCGACGGTGGGATATCTAGAGTACGAGGGAGCGGGTGTGAATAGCAAGACAGATGCGGTGGGTGATCCTGCGTTTGAGAATTCACCGACATCCTTTTTAGAGGAGGCTTTGCTGTTGGTGGTCAGGAATCGGGAAGTAGTGACCGCAGTATGCTCATCATCTGATCGAATTAGGCGCTGATGGCCTTCACATGTGATTATTGAGGATGTTCACGCACGTGAATACAAGTACGCGCAATTGGAATTTGCAGTCGCCACCAGCACAGATCAGCATCGTCGTGCGACTGATAAAGGCCACGATCTAGGCAAATTTTGCGAGTGCAAGGCCGGGCGTGGAAGGACCGTCACTGAGTATGAGGATCTGCTCGACTGCACCTCACAGATAACGCAGATGCGATCGTGAAGGTCAGGATGGAACAGCGATTCGCCCTTCGACGATCCCTCTCCATAGGAGTCGCATAATGATACGCGCGGCCGGTCAAGAGAACACGTTCGACGAGATAGACGTCGTCTAGGGAGGGCAGACACCACGAAAAACGTATGAAGATGATCCTTATCGATGGGTTCGTCCCAAGCATCCCAGCTACGGCAGGTGCGGTGCACAATTCGCCTTTTCAGACGAGTGGGCTCGGCAACATAATTGTCTGCGATGACTGGCATCGGGTCAGATGTGTAATGAAAGAAGCGAGAGAAGGTAGACTGAGGGTCATGATGGTGGGCAAGGCCGCGACTCGAAGGATATCGGTGTCTGGTGATGAGGGAGCTGGGATGGATGGGGCCAGCTTTTGAAATATTTTCGAGGGCCTCTGTTTCACCACGCTGTCATTCATCCTGAGTCGGTAACGTTATCTCGGGGTGACGTCAGCTGTCGGAGGCAGCGGCACCACCCGTCCAACACAAAATTTCGAGTATCGGCGTCAATTCTATCGCGGAGATGTCACCTTCTTCGCAGACTCCGAGTTTGGCGAGTCCAAAGCACTGGTGCCGTCGTTCGACGATCAAGTCCAATAGACCGCCATTTGATAATCAAGAAATTGAAACTCCATTACGCAAGGTAATGGAGAATGTCGTTTGACAGAAGGAAATTGGGATCTTGAAGTTTCGCTCTTGGCAAGCAGCCCTGTAGAGGAAAGGTTTAGTAGCGACAAAGACGGATGCCGAAAGTACTCACTTGGTCGGGTAGACATAGGAACCGCACCCTGAGCGTCGACTTGAACACTGAACAGAACTAGGTAAGTAGGCGTCATGATGCTCGAGAGTCTGATTTTAAGGTAGAAATATGCGACGTATAGCTAAGTTAGCCAACAGTCGCCATGCTCGGCTACTATGTTCGCTGTATGAGCTGGGGGGTCACTATCATAACATGACTTCAATAGCAGGAAGGTCATAGTGCATCGTTGCGAGTCATTTGGGTATGTGAGTTTTGAACACCATGGTATATTGCGCAGTAAGCGCGATGAGGCTGACTTCAACACTCGAACGAGGTACACACGCGCATACTACACATTTACGTGTAGTTTCCCCGCACTGCAGTGTCATAGCCAGGTGGGGCAGAGCTGTCAGGTGAACTTGCACGGCTCGTGATCCCAGTGAATTGTGACTGCTCTCTTGTTGACACGTCTTCCGGACGTGATAACGCTTGACTCTATGTGAAAGTATGACTTTATGGAACAATTAGCCTCGTGGAGATTGACGCGCCTCGTTCGGGGAAGTCGCACTCTCGATAATACTCCGAGAAGCAAACACGTTAAATGCCGACGAGTCGGGTACGTTGCGCGACGTAGTACCGTTGTCATCCAACTGTGACCTCCCGGGAGTAACGAGAGACTTCAAGGTCCTATTATGTGGAGGCGAGAGGGTTGAGTTGTTTCTGGTTTCTATAAACGGTGCGACGCTACTTGAGGTCACCGTGGTCGTCCTAGGTGTCAATGCAGCCTTCCAACGGCGATAGAAGAGAATGGCGGCGGCGGCGGCTAGTACCGCGACCACGGCTTCAACAACTACTGCAGCTATTATCCCTTTATCTGTGGCCAGTGTCCCTTTATTTGCAGCCACTCCCCCTGAGCTAAGGTCAAGTTAGACGGCCATTACTTACGATGACTATCAGTCGTAATTACCTTGACCCTCCAGAAGGACACGCAGTGGAATTCAAAGTAGAATTACTGCTAATCACACGTCAACATTCCGAACACAGAAGAGAAATATCGAAGAAGTACCTTACCGTAGTCCACACTTTTGCGTAATCGATACTCAAATATTGCGCGCTCACGAGGTTTGTAAGAACAACCTGGTGTGAGCCGTGTCCGAGATTATCGGCATGGTAAAGTACAACGCCGTAGTTTGTGAAAGGAGGGTTTGTTGCATTGTACGTCGCGCCCTCGTCCAAATCCAATTGAACCAAGTATTGTCCGTTCAAAGGTCCCGTGGTCCCGAATAGTGTCACCACCTCGCCTACGAGGTGCCATTAGCTCGAGTGTGACAATGTGTCGGGACGATAAGCATGCCCTACAACGTTCCTGTTATTCATGGTAAGATACGCAAAAGGGAATGGACCGACTGCGAATGTGAATGACGCCGTCGCGCCGGGTATGTTTGTGACACTGCACGAGGGAGTCAACCCCAGAAAATGTTCTCAGTGGCCGTCACCTACTGGCCAGTGCCATTATTGAACAAGTTGAGATTCAAAGAGTCGGAGGGAGACGTGGTGGCCCAGCTAGATTGTTGGTATTGAAAACGAGGATCCCAGTCTGAGATGATCTCGGGGACCAACTGGTCGCCCGGACTCCCGACTTGGGATTGAAACACGATCTGCCGTCTGTTAATTGTTGTTGGCGCTGCAAACGGTAATTACCGACCATGTCGATGTCTAGGTATTGGCCAGTCGTTCCGGTGTTGATCACATTCACGTCGTGCATTCCTTGGCTAACATTCGCACTAAAGAGTGTCTGCTGAAATAGATCGTTATCAGTGCCATTCAAGCCAGCGTTCGTGTTGCCGTCAAGTTGAACAGCGTAAGGTCCGTGGTTCAATCTCTTAGCACCATATATCCAAAAGGCTGACGCATTGAAACTGAAGGATGCTGTCCCGCCTGATGTGTTGGTCTTTTGGTGGGTGCCCAGGTAATAGCTATTTCCAAGCGTTATTGTCGAGGACGATCGATGCGACTTGAGGGCTTACCCGCTCGCATAGGTGACATCTGTTCCGGGGAGCCATGTCGCGTCGTACGATATGAGGGGAGACTTGTCATCAATTACAGTGGTTAATAGTGACATGTCAGAGTCCCTGAGGTCGCCGGTCCCCTAGAGAATTCTTGAGAAGGAAAAGGAAAGTGGAAGAGTGTAGCTTGCTGCTCCGTATGGTTGCGCAATTTTAAAATTAAGGAATCACAATGCCAAGCCCGCACACCCAGCGACATACAGCCAGCCCGGTAACGAGTGACGGAAGAATATTGATCACATGGTAGGCGATGAAACCACAATGTTGCGCCCAGCCTGAGAACTGATGGAAGTGCATTGAATAGAACTGGTATGATCAGAAGTAGTAATTCACCAGATTATGTACTTCCGCTCTACATTCAGCGTCAAAGTCAAGTACGAATCGAACGGGTTGCACAACGTCAGCACATCAGACCTCCTTCCCACCTAACAACTTTGCATTACTGCATACCGACCTCACCTATGACGCGGGAGCCCCTCCACGAGACTCCTGCTGACCTGAACCTGCACCGTGTATTTTTAGTCATGCCCACTATATTTGTGTTCATGAGTGTCACATACCTCCTCGGTCGCCACCACCACCGCCTCCTCGCCCTCGGCCACGGCCACGACCCCTGCCGCGATTCTCACCGTCACCGTTATTACGCCAGTCACCATCTATACGATTACTGCGATGACCTGAGATACAGTTAGTAGAAGAAGATAAGGAGAATCTTTGGGAATATTCACCACGGTCACTATTGCGGTCACCTCCCCGATTGCCACCCCTGTAACCACCGCGCTCTCCTCCACGATGATAGCCTGACCTGTCACCGCGGAAGCCTCCACGTGGATGGCCGCGTTCACCGCGATGGCCTCTACCGCGTCCGCGACCTCCACGCGCTGTTGGTGTGAAACCGTCTTCTTCCGTCCGAGGTACAGGGGCGGGAGTATCTCCATTCGGAGGCGGTGCTGGCAAAGGTAAATTGACTTCGATCGCCTGAACGACCGGTGTCGCGGAACCAGATGGCGCGAAGCTCGCTTGAAGGTTTGCAATTGAAGGAAGCCCGCCCTCCTCATCTGCCTCTGCCCAGTCAATCGGTTGAGTTGAGATCGACTGCGTATAACAAGATTAACGGGGCGTATCAGATAAAATAATTTAAACGCTGACTTCTACCGGTTCGACGGATGCATTTTCAGTGGCTTGGGATTGTTCTTCGGGAGCGCGGTTAAGTTCTGCAGTGGATTTTTCTACCCATTCTGCATTGTTTTCGAATGCCGGTGCTTCCAACTCGCTAGCTTGCATGAAATGGAAGCTACCGGAGACACTCATAGAACCGGGGACGCCTGCTACAGGCTCATCAGCATCCACCGGGGTAGCAGGCTCAGGTTCAGTTGGCAAAGGAGTGGGCTCGCGGGGTGGATTGAGGAAAGACTGCACAATCGTTAACAACCGGGTAACTGGAACAAAGATTACTAGTCACGCGACCTTGAAGCTTATGCAACTTACACGATATTCCATTGATGTCACCCTCGCCGGACAGAAAACCAGAAAGAATGGTACCCTTGGTATCACTTTCTTCTCCCAGAAGGGCGTCATATACAGCGAAGATAGCTGAACCTTCATTGTCATCAAAATCGAGCACAACAGAGGGGACGTCGCCAGATGCAAGCACGGAACGCAGACGAAGGAGTGTGAGTACTGAGGAGACCCGCGAAACATAAGTTTCCTGTCAGAAAACACAAGATAAGAAAAATGAGGCTGAAAGGATGAATTATCCTTGCCTGCGCAGAAAAAACAGCCTCCTGGACTTTGAGAGACTCCACGCGCTCTGCTTCTGCGCGCTTTGATGCTTGATCACGCGTTACCTCCGCCTCATGTGTCTAAAAGTGCGATGGGCTGACTGTGATAACAACCGACCTATATGATCACACACACCTCTATCGATTTCTTGACCTCCTCGAGTTCTTTATAGACAGCCTCAAGAGAGGGAAGGGTTTTGAGTGTCCGCTTCTGGTCATCATTGAGTTTTTCGTGGTCGGTGGATGCATAGCTTGCGATCCGAGACTGTTGTGAGGTTGATCAAGTTAACGATACAAGTTTTTGGCGATGAGAAGAGGAGCAAGCAAGCATACGATTTTCTTGTTCAGAGCGCGCATGCGCTTTTGCACCAGTTCGATGACAGGGCTGGATTTGGGAGAGAGGTCATCGTGCGTGGCGGCTTCAGAAGCAGCGACGATCTCGGGAGCAACATTGTCTTCCTTGACATCGGGCTCATCGACGGGACCGTCAATGGAGGCAATGGGGGCAACGTCGGGGATGGTGACGGAGCCTTCTGCGGGTGAACCGGGTGTCTTGCTCTTTGTACCAGTCTTGCGTTTTTTGCGCTGTGATTTTGCAGGCGCAACTGGGGGAGGTGCGCCAGGAATGAGACGGGAAGGAGGTGCAACGTCAGCCATGTTCGAACGATGAAATCAAAAGGGTTTGGTTGAACGAGCCAAACTGAACGCGAACCCAATTTGAAGGTCAGGGTCGAATTCCCACGACGACATACTCCATGGCGACTGTCAACGACCTCCACAAACACGCCGATCTCTCCTTCCCAGACGGCAATATCGTCCTCCTCGCAGGCGCCGACTACTTCGTCGTGCACAAAGGCCTCCTCGTAAGACACTCACAAGTCCTCCACGATCGCATCAATACCATGGACACCGCCACAGCTATCGAGGGTCGACCCGTTCTTGCCCTATCCGAGTCCGCGCGCAGCATCACGCACCTGTTGCAGGCCCTGTATGACGGCATGTCTGTGCTTTCTTTACTCGCTTTCCTGCCCGCCCTCTGACGTTTTCTAGCTCCTTTCTTACCTACGACGAAGCGGGCTTCCCCATCGTCGCTAGTCTTCTTCGCGTTCTCACTACCTACAAGATTCACCGTATCCGCCACGACATTTTACGCGTTCTCTCCCACTGTTGGCCAACGAAACTCTCCCAGTGGCAGTCCCGTGAATACAGTGTGATCACTCCCGACGGCGTGTACTCTCCCCGCCCCAGTTTGCCCCATCCAGTGTCGGTAGTCCCTTGTCGTCACAACAAATGACTTACTACCATCATTTCACCGCAGAGAGGTCATCAAGCTCGCCAGGGACATCAACGCACCGCTCCTCCTACCCTCCGCCATGTACGATCTTTCTCGTTCTGCCCCTAGCGAGGCTGCAAGAGGCATCTTCAATGCACAACTCGGCGACTATATCCGTCTGGACGAATCCGATCTTCTCTGCGTTCTCCGTGGACGTGAACACGCCGCACGTTACTTCTCCACCTTCATCGTGAACGAACTCGAAGGAAGAACCCCCTCTGTCTGGTGTCTCCGCCGTAACGACCCGAACCCCCTGGCGAAGCGAGCCTGTCAAATCGCATTCGAGGCTATCACCTTCGAGCTTCTTCGAGATATCAATGGGATTGTCAGTCACCGTACTTCGGATCCACTCTACGCGATGTCCGAAGCCGAGGCCATGCAGACAAGAGAAGGCGCTCCCGAGGACAGCTCTTCTACCATGCGGACGTGCGAGATATGCCGTGCGGAATTTTCGACTGCGGTCCTTATAGCAAAGGAAGATTTCTGGCGTAAACTTCCTCTCTGGTTCGCTGTAGATGTATCAAAGTGGGGTTGATCACCGTTCCCATCATATTGTACAGCCCCACTCGAATGATGGCTAATGTACTTGTGGCATAGAATGACTAGAATTTTGTTTTCCCGTGTCACATGGTTATCTTGCTTCAAATCTTGGATCCCGCATCACTTGCTTAGCACGACACTTCACCAACCTCATACAAGCTTCCTCAAGACCACAGCCTCGACTTTCGACACCACGATGGAGTTGGAAAGGAATATCGGCAACCAGCAGAGTGCCCTGGATCCAGAAAAATCCCCAAGCGACAGGGAATCGCTTTGCACCGAAGGTGATCAAGAAGAACTTGAAGAACAGGATATAAGGGCGTACGTGTCGTATCACTCCATTCCTTTCGGCGCATACATACAGGCCGGGGGGCCAGCGAAACAATGGCGCGAATTGAAGACCTCACTCTCGACATTCTAAGGCAAATTGTGATGTCAGTCAAAAAGTCTCGACGAGGGCATCGACAGAACGAGGCCAAGATCGAGATTCGAATCGTAGACAGAAGAAAGGACAAAGGTGGAGGGTAATTGCCCGTACTCTTCTTTCCCTACCCCCTACGGACTTGCATCGCATAGATGGTCTTCCCGTGTGATCCGCTTCCCAACTCAAAGTAGGAAGCCGAGTTCGATGCCGATCGGTACGCAAAAGAGGTTCGCGTACATGTCAAGCAACTGACACGTCAGACTCTTAACCGCCAGCCCAGCTTTTGCGGGTGATGGATGTTGCACATGAAGCTCTCGCTGAGGATCTCTCGCTAACCAAACGGTAGGAAGCAGTCTTCCTTGTAAAGTTCAGGTAACGGATTCCCAGGTCACAGTGATTTGTTTTACAAAGACGTCACCCTATTCAAATCCCAGAAGACGGTAGACAAGGTGAGCATGAAATTTCCAGTCTGACGACATCTTGACTGGGTCAGCTCGTGGACGACCTTGCAGCCACCTTGAAAATCGATAGGGCAGATCTAAACATAGTGATTCATCTGCTACGGATCGACTCATGGCTTACGAGCGTATATAGCGTGCAACCTCGAAGGGCCTCGTTTGTGGTAGTGGTCTAATTATACATCTCTTGGATGGCCAGGTTCTGCAGGTAAATGACTCCGAGGTATGCATTACATCTCGACAATGTATTTGATCGTGTTCGATGGTGTAATCAGGGCACCTTGATCCCGGCCGGAGAAGATATCGAACGGTTTGAAGTCAAGCCCGATATTAGCTGGGTTCTTGTGATCGAAAAAGAGGTGATGCACTACCTCCCGACCTTGACCACTGTTGACGCATTTTTGTCCGCATACAGGCGGTCTTTCAGACATTATGCCGACTACAATTCACCAAATACACTGGTTTACCAGGATGTGGGCTGATCATCACAGTAAACCGTCAAACATATCTCTCCAGGACTTTGTTCAATGTGCCTTGCAGGGAAAAGGATACCCGGATATCGCCACCCGACAACTCGTGAAGACATTATCTGATAACTTACCGGACAAGTAAACGCGGTGTGGAATGTCTTGTACTCACCTAATGAGTTTTGCAGCATACCAATAATGGGTCTGGTCGACGGAGATGCTTATGGTTTGGACATACTTTCAGTCTACAGATACGGTAGTCAAAATTTGCGACACGAGAACGAAAAACTTGTAGCACATCGCATTCAATGGCTCGGAGTAAGAGCCGCAGACCTCGCAAGGTAACGGACAAGCTGTTCCATGGTATCATTTCTGAAGTGTCCGTGACAGCTTAAATATTCACCCGGATACGCTGATTCCAATCACGAAACACGATGCAAAGAAAGTAAGTCGACGATGCGGTGTTCACCGTTGTCCTCGTCGCATCTTTTGACTCGTCGGGCCTTTCTGTAGGCCTTGACGATGTTACAATGTCACCGAAGTAAATTACCCGCAGAATGGAGGTATAGTGTCAGATTTGATTTAGGCGGCAATCTTTTGATTTTTTTGGTAGGAAAGAACTCACGCGTATTCTGCACACCAGAAGAAAAGCAGAAATCGAGATTCTGGCTGGCGGTGGATCGGGAAGCCAAGAAGCTGAGGAACGCAGAGGAACGTCTTGCCTCGTGCATTACGTTTGTCACAGAATCCTTCATTTCGTAGAGATGTCCACGTAGTCTGACAAGCTTAGTACGTCAGGCGGTGCGGTGCCACTTTGATGATGCAATCCAACTTTAGGCCTTATCCTCGATACACACCCATGATACATGATTCAATCGGATGGCTTCAGGAACACGAAAAGTTCACTCTTCCCATCTTGGAACCCGTCTCGTCGAATTTCTCCATACCCCGCCTGGATGACAAGCCACAAGACCCAATAGTCCGAACCATCCAATCACTCGCTCAGTCGGGGTCACTACCGCGCGATCATGACTCGGACTCTCCGGCCCTACCACCATCTCCTGCACCGTCAGATCTTAATCTACATCCGGATGCATCAATTCAGGTCGAGCCTGCCCTCAGTCCATTGTGGAACGACGCGTCACTTCCTCGCTCTCAAGACGTCGTGAGTATCCTTTGTTGTTACTCATGCTGACGTGTAGTCGAGTGTACATGATCAGGATCTTTCGATGTCTTGGGATCCAAATCCACCCGCGAACAATCGAAATACTCCATTCTTAACCGAACAACATCGCAGGCTTTTAGGTTCCCTACAGAACTGGTCGGTCTAGTCATATATTCTGCTCTGCAGAATAAGGTCATCCGAGAACCAGCGTTGATGACCGTCATATAGGGTACATCCTGGTATAAACGCAAGACATGCCGGAGTCAATCGAATCGCGGAGAGTGACCTGTTTGCCTCTCTCCAACTGGTTGTTCTGGGGACTTCGTCGCCATTATACGTGTGGGACACACGTACACAATCATTCGTGCGCGCTGCATCGTCCAACGCGTCCGAGTCGTTTGTCGAGGCGAGTCACAAGGGGATGTCACCAAGGTCTGTGGTCTTCTGGAGTTCCGTAGCATGTAGTTAACAACCTTGCAAAGTATGCTGCAACGATTTCTTGACCTGGGTTCGCTCGTACGCCGATTAGAACAGCTGGTTCAGGAGCTTCGCGCAAAGTGAGCATGTTATTCACGTTTCCACGATCCGACTTATCCCAAGTTTTGCAAACCGAGACAACGGCGTTCCAATACCACTGTGCATGCTTTTGCCCACGGTCTATCGTCGGCCCTCATGTTCATTCGAACCCGTTTGGCGTGCGGACCGCTCTCGTGTGCTACCGGGTCATCCAGTCTTCACGGCCTCGCCACGGTGTGGCTTTACTACGCTGAACTAGAACGGGTCGTGACCTCGCTTGCCTCGATGTGCTCTAGGGTGAGCAGCAGCTAGTTTGATTTCTCTCATTGATGGTCATGTCAGAGCTAGGGCATGGACACCGCCCCCGACAGATTTTCCGAGCTTCCAACCCCCGCGTTCAAACTACTATCCCTCGTCTACGAAACGTTCGAAACACATATAGAGCGTCACTCTCCGCGGGAGATCACGGCTATCATGGCGTACATCCTGACGGTATCGTCCAAGCCGTATGTTCGTGCACTGTGTCGGTTATTGGCCTATGGTGAAGTTCGCCAGGTGCATACCGTTGCCGTCGAGAAAAGCCAAGTCATAGATCTTACACCTCAATTCGAAGGGGACGACGCGGAGAGCTTTTGGCGTGGTGAGGAGAGTACCGTCGACGCCGATGGTCCATTCCCGAAATTTGTTCCAGAGAGCCTGGCAAGCATCCTCCCAGCGGCACACAAATCACTGAGGCTACTTGAGGCCGCTAAACCAGAGCATCCAATTTTTTCCGCTGCGTTGCCTTCAAAAGAAATATCTTGGATTTGGACTGAAGAGACTATCAAGAGCCAATGGAACGGTGCCGAGGTCAGTGGTCATCCCATGACACCGGAAACGGGACCGGACCAACCCCGTCTGGATGTTTCACAAACAGAGCAAGCGCCAGACGGTGACGATCCTGTCGCATTGTTCAAGGTATTCGACCTAGAGCCATTAGCATTCTCATCCTCAGAACACGACTCTGGGAATCTCCTTGACGAACTCATGGTCAACTTCCCGAGTGTGTTTCCGCATATCACACCGAGCCCATCTCTTCTATGCGAAGTCATGTTCACGCCTCTCCGAGATCACGCTACTTCCGTCTCCCGCGCACTCCTGGCAGTGTTTCTAGATCGATCTTCTTTCCTTTGCATTGATGCACACCTCGAACTACTCCGGTCTCACATGCTGCTTACATCACATTCATTCAAGTCGCGGCTCTGTGCTGCATTATTTTCGGACGCAGAAGACCGGACATCTCATAGCATCCAACTGTACAATCTTCTGCGATACAAGTCGCAAGGCACGAAAATACCTGACCAATCTCACACAGGCCGTTGGCCCGTAGGATTAGCACCGCTGCTGGTGGCAAGGGAGTCCTGGCCCCCCGGTGGTTCCGAGCTCAGCTTCCTTCTCCGGACTGTGATAGTTGATTCCCAGCAGAGTGGCCCCCAGAATACGGAAATAACCGTTTCTGATTTGGACGGTGCTCACCGTGTAATTGAGGAAGCAGAATTCCGCTTGGGCTTTGCTATACGGGAACTCAGTGGGAGGGGACACGATCGATGGCTTGACCCTCTGTGTAAGTCGGTGGTTTATTTATCTGCAGAGGCACTCCCTGATCGAACATGTTCGTAGCTATCGAGTGCGCTTGATTTCGCTCCGAGACGGTGCCCATATTCATCTTTGACAGAGCGTTAGATTTTTTGTATCTCGAATACAAGGTTCCGCAACCTCTACAGGCGTTGATTCCGACAACGGTCCTTTCGAAGTATCAAAGGATCTTTGCACTCTTGCTCCGCTTGACGCGAGGTATGTTGACCCTTTCTGTATGTTCTGTGACTAACATGCACGCATAGTCGAGTGCGCGATTCGTTCCGTTTTTCGCTTGACACGCACCGCTGCGCTACCTCTATTCCCAACACTATCGTCCTCTCGCGTACTGCTGCTCTATTTCCGATTCGCAGCACACTCGTTTCTCAGCGCACTGTCCACGTACATATACGATACTGCCATTGGTGGCAATTTCGACGCCTTCCTGTCACGCATCGAGGCCTGTCGGGATACTCCTGATGCCTTGACTGGCTTCCGGGATGTCTTTACCCTGGCGGATTGTCACTCCTCTATTTTGGACGATATTCTCAGCGCTTGCCTCTTGAGGTCGTCGCAAAGAGCAGGTGGCGATCTCTTGAGAGGGACGTTGGAAGTACTCCTCGAGTTTTGCGTCTTGGTGGGTGACCTTAAGGATGGGCGGATGGCAGAATATCAAGCATCGGCCGCGCTGGAGGCCCTTTACGCCTCTTTCCGGAAAAAGGTGTCTGCATTGGTCAGTCGAATATGGATGCCGAGTTATCGTTATCTCTGACATAAGGACCAGGTGCGGGCCATGGAAGCCATGCTTGAGAAGCATGGAAAGGGTCCGGGTCCGGACCAACTTCAAGCTGTGTATCCGGAAAGGGAGTCGCGGGTTCCGCCTGGGGGGGTAGATGCTCTTCGGCATCTCTTGACGAGTCTGAACCAGAATGGTTGGTGGACAAAAACGTGTTGAAGGTGTCATTGCGAGTATGAAAATCCGATTACATAGGTATGAGTGATAGTGCTGTTACTGTGTGATATAAATCTAAAAGCATAGCTAAAACATTTCCTACGAGACGCAACGAAAAAGCAAAGGTAAATATAGTTACATGTGGTCATCTAGCATGTCGTGAAAAAGATCAGCACTCGAAAGCATCGGGGAAGATATCTGGATCGCGTAAGGTGGATGTGATGGGTGTCATGTCTTTGGTCGTCCGCCTGTTCTCTCGAATCCATATCGCGCGCACTTCTTCTTCCCGTGGATCGGTGATCGTTAGGGTTGCGTCCACGCCTAAACCCCGCAACACCTCTTCGACGCGAAGAGACTCGACTAATTGGATCTCTTGAGCGGACGCGGCACGCTTGCTCGGCGATCCGAAGGACGACGTTCGACCGAAGCCGCGGCGACCAGATCTGGAGGGGGAGAGGATTGTGGAGGAAGCGTCGGACGATGAGACGATACCAGACGTCTCGAGCAAACCGACGAGGTCGTAAAACTCGCTTCGCGACACCGGGGTGAAAATCCCGTCTTCGGAGCGCCCTAGGATCGTGGCGTAATACGTGTAGAGTTGGGGGAGCTGGAGGATGCGAAGTTTGGAGGCTGCGCTGGTGCGCTTGGTGGGGGTCTTGGGGAGCGCGTTTGAGATGGACGCGAGAGGGAGCGCGGCGTCTTTGCGCTTTGAGGCGAGGACGATGGCAAGGAGCACCAGTCGTGATTGAAGGCCGAGGTTCCGGACCTTGACGGCCGTCTCACTGTTGTTGGACTGGGCGGTGGCGTTTGAGCTCGAAGGATTAAAATGTGAGTTTGTGGAAGGGAGGTACGCTTTGAGCGCGGCCAAGATATGGTTTGGTGCGACGGGGGGAATGGGTTGCGCCATGGGATTTTCGGACGTGGGGGTGGGGGATGAGACGGCGAGGTCGATAGCACCTCGGAGGACCTCGAAGAGCGTTCTCACATCACCAGTCTGTGAGGCGACTTTTTTGGACAGCAAGGTCAAGGGACCGGTAGGTAGGAATGCCTTGACCTGCTCCGAAGAATCTTCGGCGTCGAATAATGGTGACAGACGCGCTTTCAACACTTCAAGCAGCTGGGAAGCCGTGTATGCGCCGAAGTGTAGCGTCAGGACGCTGGCTGCTTCGTCGCTGGATAGACTTGCGGAGGTAGGGAGGGTATGCGTGTTTGCTATGCCGATGATACGAACGGAAGAGACGTGTTTGCGGGCGAACGAGAAGAGGGTGGACAGAGCATGGGGTGATTTCGCAATGTGATCGAGTTCGTCGAGGACGACGAGACTGGTAAGCGCGTCAGCAGACGTGGAAGGGATGAGATGACAGAGAAATCGTACCATCTTCGTTGCTGTGAGACTATCATCTTTTCCAAAAGTCGTTTTCCTTTTGACTTTGGGCCCTTGGTCCTCTTCACCAACGTGGCATTGTCCATGTTCTCGTTGAGACAATCCCAGAGGTCGTCCACGTCGCGCAAGGCCATGCAATTGACGGTGATGACTCTGAGGTCTTCGCAAAACTCATGTCCGGCCAAGACAGAGTTGACGAGCGCCGTCTTTCCGGTTCCAGGTGTCCCAGAGATGAAGAGAGACGACTTGAGAGGTCCATCGGGGCAGCTGGACTCGCGCGCCGACGTGATGAAGGATGTGATCACGTCGCGTTCGGTAGACCGGCCAGCAATAGCGAAAGTGCCGTTAGAGGTTGATCTGAGCAATGCGCGAACGCGGGCGTGAATAGGGATGAGCGCGACGGGAGGCATTGGAGAAGTTCACGTTGAAGGAGCAATAATTCGTGTGAGACATGTAACTTACCTTATTATTGCGTGACAACAACGCGTCAACAAACGCGTCTCGATCGTGTAGAGATTCACACGACCAAAGCGGGTAAGTGCAACTCGTGTCGCAGTGTATAATTACACATGATCATATGTCTTCAATGTAGGTTTGTTCTCTCACTCCACATTTCCATCTGAACATGCACCGCCATCTCCAAATCAAACCGGCAGCCTGAGCACATCCGAGGGGCGAGACATAAGTTTTCCTGGTCACACTCACGCGACAAAGTTCCGATTTGGTAAACCTATTCCGTTGGGAGGCTAGGACACCAAGCTAGACACCGGACCAAGCAGTGTACTGTAATCACGCAACTGCCTGCACAGGTGGCGGTTAGAGCTCTTTTCCACCTTTCGCTTCTCTTCTGTCGTGACGAGAATGCCCTTACTCACCACCGTCATCGATGACAAGTCTCCCCTGATCTTGTATGATGATACCTGGCTTCCCGGTACATCTTGGGACGACCAGTTTGCCATGGAGTAGGCTCTTTGAGCACCATGTCACTGAAACGTACTCACTCATTCCCCCGGCAGCTACTATCTAGGTACATTCACGACGAACAACGTGACGGACGGCTCGGCCACATTTAACTTCAACGGGACCGAAATCTGGGTCTATGGTGCCCAACGGCCGAACCACGGCACTTACACTGTTCAACTGGACAGCTCAAACTATCCAAATTTAAGTGGCGGCGGCAGCAACGCATTCCAGAAATCACTCTTCAATAGCTCAGTCAGCCAGGGCTCGCATACTTTGAAGTTGACAAACACGGGAACGAATAGCCAATACGTAGACATTGACATAGTCGGTCTGATTCCTCGCTGTTTGGATAATACCTCACTGTGTACAGATCGTGTGGCAATCGGAAGTCGGGAACACAGGCGATCAGTTGGTTAGCGAAACAGTTCAAGACACGGATTCCCGCTTCCAATACGAGGAGCCGGCTTGGACAACCAGTCCCCCCACCAACACTAATTTCAATTTCTTTTATAACGGGACCGGCCAGTAGGCGACGATGGTTATCAGGCACTTTCCTCCAACTCACCGTTTAATTGTTGTAGTTCTACGAGCACCTACAGTGCGAGCGTCACCTTCACTTTCACAGTGAGTTTTGCTTCCCCTTGAAATTTGTCATCATTGCGCTCATGCACAATACAGGGTACGTGTGTGGTTTGACTTTCGCAATACTCCTCTCACAGGCTTCTTAGGCGAGGTCATATCCCTGTATGGAACTACAGGACCGGACAATGGACCATATTCAGTTCAGTTAGACAGTGGCCAGGCTATCACATATAACGCTTCAAATGTTTACCCTACGAACTATGCGGTCATGATCTACCATGCCGACAACCTTGGGTCCGGGTCCCACCAGCTCATCCTTACAAACCTCCCTGCTTCATCTGGACAATCCTTTACTATCGATTATGCAGAGTTGTGGACCACGTCCAAGTAAGTTGCTGCGAATTATACAAGTCACTTACCATGTTGATTTAGTTACCTGTCTCCAGTGGTACTGAGGGTAACGTCACATCGAGCCCAAGTTCGAGTGATTCCGTAGGGTACGCCCCATGTCCTTTACGATGGTTCACTGCCTCATCCTATCGTGCAATATCAGTACCCCGCAGAAGTAAGCATGCGAGAACTTGATAAATGTCCCGCATGACTTATGTACTGTCATCAGCAAACTCAGTTCAGGAGCAATTGCCGGCATAGCCACCGCAGTTGCAGTCGCAGTTCTGTGTGCAGGAGCAGCCGTCCTCTTCTACCGGCGCTGGAAAGTTGCCCTGGCATCTCAGCAAGACTTTTACCGACTTGATACTCCCCAGCCACGGCCTCCTGAAGATGCAACAATAGCTGCCACTACGATTGGTGTTTCGTCATCGATAGAGACGAGGAGCAATGGGGGCCCATTCCGAAATGATACCTCTTCCGGAACTGCGTTTGGAGTGCTCCACCAACTACCTAATAATCACACGGTGCAGTACGACAGAGTCGTGCCTCCCTCAATCACTCCTCGTGACTCCCAAAGTATGATGGACACAGTCAGTTCCCCAACTCGTTCGTCAGCAGACGAGGTACGTGGATTTGTTTGGCTATCACTTCGAGGATACTGACATAGTGCCTGTTAAAGGCTTTGGGACGAAGGACACTCCCAGATGCTCCCGGGGGCGGCATGTCGCTTTCCGCCGAGTTTCCAAAACTCACGAATACGAACATGCGACGTGAACCGAGCATAATGACAGCTAATCGCACCTCTCTCGCGATCAGTGAACTTCCTCCGCCCAACTACAGCCAGGCAATTGGGAACGCGCCGGGTCGCCCATACGAATGAATATCATGTGTTGAAGGGTTGGGATCTAGCTCGGAGCAATTTCAGGTCGCGTATCCGGAATGCAGGGAGTCACGATCCGGTAGGGTAGATATACATCTCTTGGCAAGTTTGAACCAAAACGAAGACGCGAACGGAGACGTCCGTACGGGACAAGGATTGCCAGGGGATATTGAGTACCGAGTGAGAGTGACGACAACCGTCGTCAACAATCTGAACAAACGCGTCCGTGTTGGAGATCCAAGACGGCTAGGTGGGAGCGATAGGCTGCACCTGTGCTGTCACCGTGAACGTTATGTATTTGTAACGATAGTCTAGTCGTGTATTCTGCTCTGCACCAGAGTAAGGACTCATCCGAGCACCAGCGCTGATGACCGTCATATAGGGTACAGCCTGGTATGAACGCGAAATATGCCAAAGTCAATCAAATCGCCTGTTCGCCTCTCTCCAACCTGTTGTTCTGGGGACCTCATCGCTATTACTAGCGTACGTGCGGGACGCACGCACACGATCATTCGTACGCGTTGTATCGTCCGACGCGTCCGAGTTACGTGTCGACGCTAATCACAAGAGGATGTTACCAAGGTCTGTGATATTCTGGAGTTCCATAGCCTGCGATTAACAACCTTGCATAGGATGCTGCAACGATTTCCTGACCTGGGTTCACTCACACGCCGATTAGAACAACTAGTTCAGGAGCTTCGCGCAAGGTGGGGATATCGTTCATATTTCCATGACAGACTTATCCCAAGTTTGCAAACCGAGACAACGGCGTACCAATACCACTGTGCACGCTTTCGCCCATGGGTTATCGTCAGTCCTCATGTTCATTTGAACCCATTTGGCATGCGGAGCGCTCTCATGTACTGCCGGGTCATCCGGTGGTGACCCGCACCTGCACTACCAAATACCCATAACCGCTAGCCGCCGTATGGTAGAAGTATACGAACGAGCGCGCGCGTGCGATGATTCAGGGGCAAGGGCGAAGGTGAGGGCAGTGAGGTGGCGCGGTGGCAAAGGCAAAAGGCAGGTGAGGGCTGCAAATTTTGTCACGGGTCACAAAAGCGTGAGATGTATGGCGTAACATCTGCACATTTAATAAAAAAAACTGCCAGTGAAAAAAAAGTCTGGTTGCCACGAAAAAACCGACCAACCACAGAATTTTAATCCGCCTTGCACGAAAAAGTCAGCCCACCATAAAAATTTGATCTGTCGTGCTGGCGAGTGACATGAGACTCATTCGTAAGGAAGATACATGTAGTACAACTAGTAACTAGCACCTACATCTGAGGTCAGGTGGAAGTCAAGTGCAGGTCCATTATAAATTTCCCTGATAAAGAAATCCACACGTCGAAAGCCAGTACCTTGATCGAGGACATCTGGCTTCGACAACCTTGACTCATACGGCCAAATTGCATATCTCGAAAGCATTTGACAGCATCGCAAACGGCTGAGGATTCCTGCTGTCAAGTAAAAAGCAACCCATACCATTCCACCACACAGTGTGCCAATCCTCTTGACATGGAGCAGGGTCTCGGCAATCAGTTGCGTGGGTCAGGATGGCTGGTTCCTCACATGCAATGAGTTGATTATGTTCCTCGAGGACGGATTTGGCATACCATGGCAATGAACATGTCATTCCCCATTGCCAACCAGTGCACCTTACTGATTTCTTTGAGAGGAACAATAAGTAAGGACCTGAATCCACGGTGGAAGAACTTCGGAATGCTGAAGCCTGAGTGACAGCCCAGACAGATCAGTTCGGCAGGGTGGTATGTTGGTTTTTTTGTGGCGATCAGACTTTTTTTTTCGCTAGCAGTTTTTTTATTAAATGTGCAGATGTTACGCCATAGAGATGGCCCAAATTTAAAATAATCAGAACGCTCTGAGCGATAAATCTTCACACAAGACAAGTAAATGAAATGTTTTCGGATTGAGACAAAACATTGGGGAACTAGTATGAGTTCAGTATCTCCACAAAATATAATTAGATCAGTTTTTTGACCAGTAAGTTAAATAACCCAGCCAACAAATATTTGACCCTTAATGGGCATGTAAATAAGGTGATGGCATGCTAACTTGGTTTTGGTGATGCAAACTGATACCGTTGCATCTATAGTCATATTTGCTTCCTTTGAGGAATATGTCGGCAAAGCTTACACCCGACGAAAGTCCCAGCAGTGTGATCACACTGGCATAACTGCCTGCACACTGAAAGGGCGGTGGTTAAGGTTCTCTCTCACCTCTCGATTCCCTGCTGTCGTGACAATAATGCCCTTACTCACCACCGTCATCGACGACAAGTCTCCCTTGATCTCGTATGATGAGACTTGGCTTCCTGGTACATCTTGGGATGATCAATATGCCATGGAGTATGCTCATTGGATAGGATGTCACTAAAACGTACTCATCCATTCCCTCGACAGCTACTATCTAGGTACATTCACGACGAACAACGTTACGGGCGGCTCCTTCACATTTACCTTCAACGGGACTGAAATTTGGGTTTATGGCGCCCACCGGCCGAATCATGGCACTTACACTGTTCAACTGGACAGCTCAAACTATCCGAACTTAAGTGGCAGCGGCAGTAATGCATTCCAGCAATCACTTTTCAACGATTCGTTCAGCCAGGGTTTACATACTCTGAAACTGACAAACGCGGGAACGAACAGCCAATATGTAGACATTGACTTGGTCAGTCAAACCTCTCGCTGTTTGGATAATACCTAACTGTGTACAGATCGTGTGGCAATCCACAGTCGGGAGTACAGGCGATCAGCTGGTTAGCGAAATAGTCCAAGACACGGATTCTCGCTTTCAATATGAAGAACCAGCTTGGACAACCAGTCCCCCCACCAATACTAATTTCAATTTCTTTTCCAATGGGACTGGCCAGTAAGTGACGGTAATCGGACACTCATCCAACTCGTTGTTTAATTGTCATAGTTCTACAAGCACCGAGAGTGCGAGCGTCACCTTCACCTTCATAGTAAGTTTTTGCTTTTCTTTAAAGTTTGCCATCAATGTGTTCATGGACAGCACAGGGTACGCGTGCTGTTTGACCTTCGTAATATACCTTTGACAGGTTCACTAGGCAGGGCCGTATCGCTCTATGGGACTACAGGACCGGACAATGGGCCATACTCAGTTCAGTTAGACGGTGGTCAGGCTATCACATATAACGCTTCAAATGTTTACCCTACGAACTATGCGGTCATGATCTACCATGCCGCTCGCATTGGGTCCGGGATTCACCAGCTCGTTCTTACAAATCTTCCTGCTTCATCAGGACAATCGCTTAGTATCGATTACGCAGAATTGTGGACTGTATCCAAGTAAGTTGCTACGAATTATACAAGTCACTTATCGTGTTGATTTAGTTACCTGTCCCCAGTGGTGATGCCACGCCAGTAAGCTCCGCAGGGTATGTCCCATTTACTTCACGATGGTTCACTGCCTCATCCCGTTGTGCAATAGCAGTACCACGCAGCAGTAAGCGTGCGGGAACTTGGTAAATGCGCCAGATAACTTATGTACACTTTACATCAGGAGTCTCAGTTCAGGCGCAATTGCTGGCATAGCCACCGCAGCCGCGGTTGCAGTCCTGTGTGCAGGAGCAGCCATCCTCTTCTACCGGCGCTGGAAAGTTGTCCTGGCAGCACAGCAAGACTTTTACCGACTTGATACTCCCCAGCTGCGGCCTCCCGGAGTTGCAACAGCGGCTGCCACTACTGCTAGTACAATCGGTATTTCATCGTGAGTGATCCACCAAGCGGAGTGCGATAGAGTTGCGCCTCTCTCATCTACCTCTCGTGACTCCAGAGGTATTATCAACACAGCTGGTTCGCCAACTTCTTCGTCAGCGAACGAGGTGCGTGGATCTGTTTGGCCACCACCTCGAGGATACTGACATGTTACTTGCCGATGGCCAAGTTGGGACGAAGGCCTCTCCCCGATGCTCCCGGAGGCGGCCTGTCGCTTTCCGTCCAGTCTCCAAAACTCACAAATGTGAACGTGCGAGGCGAGGCGAGGATGATAACAGCTGATCGCTCGGCACTCATGATCGGCGAACTTCCTCCGCCCAACTATAACCAGGCAATTAGGAACGCGCAGGATCATTCGTATGAATGAATATCACCACGCACTCGAAAGTCGGGTTCTGGTTCGGAGCGACTTCAAGTCGCAAATTTGGAATGCAAGAGGTCATGACCTGCCAGTGCATTCCACGTAGTCTACAGAACACTATGTAGCGAATTTCACACAACCTGTATAATAGTGTATTATATAGTAAATATGTAACGCCCACAATGTATATAGTCAGTCACAACCTGCTCAATTGTGATTGTTGGAAGGATCCTTTGTCTGTTGCAATAGAAAAGCATTGCAATGGATTCTTTGAATGTTTCGCACAACATTGTGTTTTACTGATCCAGGCAAGTGTTGGGTGATTCTTGATATTTGAGTCCACGAACATGATCAACATGAAGCGACAAACATAATGTGTTCGGCAGCACAGTATCGAAGTCGCCACACAGATGAAGGACTGACCACCGAATTTACAGGTAGCATGGATCACAGTGATCGAGACGGTCAGCAGTGTGGTAATACCCGTTGGAGAGGTCCCGAGATGCAAACTCTGGGCTGGGTATCGTAACATGTGGTTCCAGATACCCGGGAACAACGTGTACCTGGCCACGCTCAGCGCAGTGAATAACACGAGAAACGAGAGAGCGTTCTCATGACATGCGAGTTGGTTCCGTATGAAAAGTATGAAAGAGAATAGATATCGAACCGGTACCTGCAACATCGGAAAACACGATATTCAGTAAACCCGCACGCTGGATCAGGTCGAATGTGTGGTCGATCTTGGGTTCGAGGTATGGTTTTATGGGACGTTTGTCATACCTCTCGCGACCACCATCTTTAGGCGCACTCACCCATTGTAACTAGGTGCAGGTCACAGACATTGGAACAAGCATTCACACCAGCTTGGTTTGCAGGGGAAGAAGCTTGCCTGCTTACCTTGCTACATCTTCCGGGATCCTTTTACAGGACGAACCACCGCCTGGCCCAATTGTCGAAATCATCGAAGTTCGATTACAGTGGATACTAGAATGTTTTGGGACGGAATGCGATGCTGTTGCAGTCAGGCAGACTCAGTGCTGCCGCGTGGTGGATTCCGGCTTTCCTATAACCCGTGTTTCCCACACGAGGAGTCTCGTTCAAACTGGTCGGGTTTTTCGAGTTCAAAATGATAAGGATCGGCGCGTTCGGGACAGTAGGCTGTTTGCACTATGTACTTGGTTCAGGGATTTTTGTTTCCGTCCTTGAAGGCCTAATCGTCCTAGTGCCAAAGGGCCGTGGCACAAACCCCCTCTAAAGTCTATCTTCACGAGAAAACGAATCCGTTATAAGCAAGTCCTGAAACATAGACATGTCAGCATATCAAGTCGGAAGGCTGCAATCGCAAACTAACTTCGGGTGCAAATGGCCACGAATGGAACGCGTGTACCAGTGCTGCCCAATCTTGTACATTCATCATGCGCACTGGCTTGGAAACGTCGAATGAATGATGGCCAGTAACATGATTATTTGCAAGCATAGTCAACAATGTCGATGCGCCGGGGGCTAAATGGCTGAAACAAGATGAGTAATCAGAGCAAACATGATGACCTGACGCACGAAATTGCACGGTCGAGTGGAGTGGATTTGAGCACGAACAGCTTGCGCAAACAGAAATCCCATTTATCGATTAGGCCTTTCTCGATAGTCTGTGGAAATCGTGAGTTATCACAGCCCACCCTGCCACATGTCGAGGACGAGACCTGTTCCGGAAGTGGGTGCATGGTGACGGCGACCATGTCTCTGTTTTGTCTGTTCTTTTTCGAGCGGCCTTCGGTAGTGGCGATGCTTGGTGGCCAAAAATGCCCTTCGTACGGCCGAAGAGTGTCCGAAGGGACGACCTCCCGAAAAGAGGCAACAGCTTCAGCTATAAGAGACAACTTACAGCGATTCCTTAGCTTAGCCGCGCTGCTCGTATTCGCCGATATACGCTGCAAGAGGCCGTCAGCACGGTCAATACGGAGCGACCCGGACACACCTCCCACACAAAATCATGCATGATGTAGTTCATAGGAATTCTGCCATAACGGAACAGCCAGCCCTGGTCAGGTACTAGGCGTAACAACTGTGCAATAAGCTGTTCGCCATAGATGGAAGTGGGGAGATGTGCGATAAAACGAAGCGCAGGATCAGCTGAAGCGTAGGTGTCTCTTAGTGAAACATTGCGCGATAACGAGAAGAACGTACGCTCGGCCCAACTGGAAGCTTCAACATCCCGCAGATGACCTTCGGCTTCCAGATCCCGGTAGGTGCTCCACGCGTATCCATCCCACGGGAGAACATGGACGCGAGGATCCATCATTTGAAGCGGCTGAGTGCAGTTAACGCGCCGCACAGATGGTGGTGACACATCAACATACCCGGAGACTGTCGAGAAAACATTCAGCACTCTCGAGTACGATAATCTTGCGTATCCGTTCCTTCGGCAGCTGCAGCAAGGCACGCGTCAACATCCCCGGTCCTAGTTGGTCTTCAGTGTTACTTATTGGTAGGACCAGAAATTTTGTCATACCCGGAAAAGCCTCGATGATCACCTTGTCCTCTGTCCCAGCGGGAACAAATGCCTCCGCAACCTGAGCCGCTGTCATGGGATTGCGGAGAGAGACATGATGTTTCACGAGTTGTGCGCTCGCAGAAGTCGGGAATACCGGTAGCTTCGCAGTTGTACAAGCCCAGCGCTTCAACGACATAAAGACTGGAAATTTGCGCGCTTGAGTCACTGGCCACAGGCAAAATGGGCAATAATTACATCATCGATCCCTCATCCGACTCGGGCCGAGATTGCATTGTAGTAATTTATCGACTCACGACCGACTGAACGATGAACAGTCCCCGGCCGATCGATTACAGCCTTTACCTGGTCACCGGACGTGAGTTGCTCTCCGAAGGAAAGGTAGTACCTCTTTGACGGTTCAGAGCTTCAAGCTTAGCTCATACCTCGACGAACAGGCATACCACAATTTTCTCAGAGAAGTAACTTCTCTCCTCACTTGGCACTAAAACCCTGGTTGATATTTCAACCAGGCCTTAGAAGGTGGAGTCACGATTGTGCAAGTCCGAGAGAAGAACGTAGATACAGCCGAAGTACGTCCCAATCCGAGTCTGTCCTCTCCTGCCAACGATTTTCGCACGTGGGGTTGCCCCGAACACCAGTTCCTGCAGATCGCCAGCGAAAGCAAGAAACTATGTGGAGAATTTGGCGTTCCCCTCATTATCAACGACCGCATTCCTGACCCACCATTTGTAGCATCTGGAATACGTACAAGGACGAATTCGCCAAGACTCGCACCAGAGAGCTGAATATCATCGACTAGATCCCAAAAAAAGCACTTTAAGAGCCTTGAGCGTTCACTCCCATTTTAACTGTTCCTCTGGTAATGTTTCTCGGCGTGGGGTGTACGGACCACGATTATATACATAGATTGAAGCTTCCCGTGAAGTGT
>JBBPMU010000380.1:0-25798 GCA_038090475.1 Wakefieldia striispora | reverse complement strand
TACAGGCCGCCGAGGATGCTTTGCATCGGTTGTACCTCACAAGGACTCCCTCTGACCTTCTCCAACTTCCCTCGTCCACCTTCGATTCCCAGGGTAACATATATAAGCCTGGTCATGTGGCAGACTATACTCCTGGTGTCCTTGGTGAGGCCGAGGTCTTGTATGCCAGTTCCGGTCGCAGCGGGATAACCGCTCCCAAACGACCCTCGATAGAGCAATTGGCAAACAAGAAGACTGATGTATAATACTTATCGGGATAATCTGCATTACTCGCTATCGAAATGCTTTGTGGATTGTGGAGATTATCATCTAATCAGGTCAGTCAAAGATCCATCACGTATGGAAGTGAACAGATGCTACGTGAGCATGCTAAATAATGAGGTGCAACACCCTATATCATTAACAAGGTTGGTGAGTTGCGACGTGCGATCTATGAACGTTGACGGTGAGACGCGTAGGCAATGTCAGTGGGAACGTACATTAGACACGGTAAATCGCTTGGTGAAGAGGGAAGATTATGGAGTCAAGTGTCCTTATCAACGCGCGGTGTTTCGATAACCTGATCTTTCTGGGCGAGCGCCTCGGAAAATGAGGTGCTCATAATGACAGGCGATACACTACTTAGGTTCACTAGCTAATAAGCTTGGTCAGCGTCGGACTTTTGGATTACGCCCATGGGGCAACTGGTCCCCAACCGAGGCTTCCCATGACTTGAAACTTATCAGAACGCTAACGACACGGGAAGCCTTTTTCCCGGCCCCGTTATAATCCCCCCGCTATTCGGCCAGACGATTCTGCCTGTCCTAACACGTCGTCCGTCATGCCCGTTTCACGAGACAAACTCTCCGAAGAGCTCCCGGGTCTCTTGCCGAGGCAGACGACGCGTAGCATCTCCTCAAGAATCGCAAAGACGACACTTATTGCGCTATCAGCGCTTGCGATTACGTTGTTTGGGAGAACCGTCCATAAGCAACTCTCGCACTGCTTGCAGAACGCGTTTGTGGACCCAGTTGACGGCGATTTATGTCCTCAGGCGCCTGTGCTGATCCCAGTAAGAAACAATGTGTTATGGACAACGTTAACAGAAGTTTATGGGACCGAAGCGTTCCGATCAAAAGCAGTGGATTGGCTCTCGGGAGCCATTCAAATTCCGTGAGTCTGGAACTTGGCGGGTTGCGGTAATACTATACACGGCTCACATATGAATGATCTGAAGCACTGAATCTTATGATCAAATGGACCCAGTAGGAGTCGACCCACGTTGGGAGAAATTTGCTTCGTTCCATGACTATCTCGCGAAGTGGTTCCCCCTGGTGTACGTTTTGAGCGTTCGTCCCGCTTGCATAACTAATAGACATCTCTGCAATAGGCACACGTCCGTCGAATTGACCAAGGTCAACACATATGGATTGATCTACCTGTGGAAAGGATCGGACGCTACCCTGAAACCCCTGCTCTTAACCGCGCACCAAGGTCTGGATAAGTTTCATCATCGTTGTCTGTTTCACCATAATTCTCCTCCAGATGTTGTGCCCGTAGAACCCACGACATATGATGCCTGGGCTCATCCTCCGTTCTCGGGTCATTTCGATGGTTTGTCATGAAGAATACCCTCTGCGGCATGTTTCACATAGACATTGTTCATAGGCGACTTGATCTGGGGACGAGGTACGTCAGACGACAAGAGTGGCTTGATTGGCATATTGTGAGGTCCCTTTGAGGGTTTTTCTGCTCGAAGTTGTTGAGAATAGCAGGTCGGCGATGGAGACTATGTTGGAAAATGGGTATCAACCAACTCGAACGGTGGTGCTTGCCTCGGGGTTCGACGAAGAGAGCGGCGGAAGATATGTAAGGCAAACTCAATGCGCGTCTGGCTCAAGGCTGATATCGTTCAGGGTGCACAAACCTTGGCGTCGGAGCTGCTGGACATGTTTGGCGAAAATGGGTACGCTATGTTGGTTGACGAAGGCGGTAAGGCAGATCGCTTAACAGAAAATGTTAGACTGCTGATGCCACCGTTGTAGCTGGCTATGGCGAACAGTACGGGCAGATAATTGCTACTCCTGGTATCGCAGAGAAGGGTTCAGTTGATGTCATGGTCGAAGTCGCTACGCAAGGGGGACACTCTAGCCTGCCTCCTCCTCATACGGTCAGCGCCAGATAACAGTTTGCCTACCGTTTGCTGACTACTATTCATAGAGCATCGGCTTACTCGCAGAGTTCCTTGTTACCATAGAAAGAAATCCCTTCGAAGTCCATCTGGTTAGAGCTTAGTCGTATGCCGTCTGACTATCTGAATAAGCATTCTCCAGGCCCGTGGTTCGCCAATGTACAAGAACTTCCAGTGTCTGGCGCAACATGCCCCCGACCTACCTAGCTCGCTGAGGAAGGATATTGTCAACTCTGAACACTCTGACAAGGCATTACTGTCCGCGGAGAGAGAACTCTTTCGAGATGCGAAGGTCAAAAGTCTCGTGGGTACAACTCAAGCGATTGATCTTGTTCACGGCGGAGTGAAAATCAATGCACTTCCGGAACGCGCCTATGCGGTTATTAATCACCGTATCTCTGTCGAAAGGCGAGGGATTTTTCAAATACTATGGGCACGCGTTGATCTCTTGCTGGATAGTTCTGTTGCTGCTACAAGAGATCACGATGCCAAATTGCTCCAACCACTTGCGCAGGAGTATAATCTGTCGTATACCGCATTCAACGTTGATATGAACGAGGACATGAGTACACCAGCTCACGGAACACTGACGCTTTCTACTGCATTCGACAGTGGGCTCGAACCTGCGCCGGTTTCGCCAACTGACGAGGACGCGATGCCATACAGAGTGTTGTCGGGAAGTATCAAAGTAGCCTATAATTCTCACAGGAATATCACCGGGGAAGACCATATCATCGTAAGCCCAGGACTAATGTCGGGCAATACTGGTGTGTGACACGTAAAGGAGAATATTCTTACTGATTCGGGAGAGATGACAGACACAAAATTCTACTGGAGGCTGACGTCGCATATTTTCCGATATGGACACACAGAGGGGGCAGCTGGAGGTGCCCCACTTGCGGGAGTGCACACGGTCAACGAAGGTGAGATGAGACCCGACGGATGTGTCAGCTGCGGTAACTAATATGATTAACAGCGATCTCAGCTTCGAGCTTTGTTGAGATCATTAGGTTTTTCACAGCTCTCATCCTAAACGCGGATGAGACTCCGCTGGCGTGAGATGTTATGTGATCCATTACGAAACTGCTGAGCGGAGAATCCGTGGGAAGTGACTTCTACGCTATCAGACTGTTGTTATGGACGCAGTCGCGTGTGACGTTTTTAAATAGTATGGGTGTTGTTTCAGAGATAAGGAGTGTTTGGATGGATTGGCATGGAGGGCAAGTACGTTTTCATCCTTAGTCTACGGCCCTGGCACATGGACCCAAAACAGTGGACTTGGCCACTGTGTACGTTCATATGAGTTGCGAGAAGAAGAAGCCGCATCATGCATCACGCATCGTGACTCTTGGCGCAGGCCGAAATTGTTTGGTTGGCTGTCACATGTATTATATTTCCGGAAGGGTGAGGCCAAATATAGTAAATTATTTGTTTGATAAGTATTTTGTACAATATATTTTTGGAAGGTCGCCATTGTGGGTTAATCGGCATTTCTAGCGTTTCTCGTGTTCGTTCCGCTCGTTTTTCGTCTCGTTCGTTGTCATGCACTTCAACGCCCTTGTCGCTCTTTTCGCCTTCTTCGCCGTCGTCAGCGCCAATGATCGCCATGTCCGTTTCGCAAAGAGACAGTCCCCTTCCTCGTCGTCCACCGTGTCCGCCACCGCTTCATCTGCCTCCTCTTCCGCGTCTTCCTCAGGCTCTGGCACAGCGACCTCCTCCTCGAATACCACCTCCAATTCTCCAGTCCCCACCACCCCCGTTGGAACGACTATTCCCCCTCTGAGCCAGATTACCTCCGGAATGGCAACCCCTTCCACTCTTCCCGTCACCGCTACTTATCCCGCCGGTGCTACTCCTCCGATTTCCGGTGCTCCAGTGCTACCGACTCCCTGTAAGTCTCCTTCTCTCATCCCATTCTCTTCCTCACCTGTCATAGTTGTTTTCAATCCGAGTCAGTGGCCGCCCCAGGACAAGATTGCGCCTACCAGTGCGTATTTGCCTTCCTTTCGCCGACCTGTCGCATGGATTTAGTCTCTTCTCCCTATAGACACTACGGAGGTCTCTGAGTGGATGACGGAACTAAATGGGTTCAACATTCCCGACTATAGTCCTACTACGGATGGAACGTGCTCTGGCAACCCTGCCGCCGCCGCCGATGCTGCGAACCGTGGCTGGTGGACATGCGGTGGTTATACCCGCGTTACTGATATCACGGCATGCCCAACCAAGATGACTTGGGGTGTCAGCTTTGACGATGGTCCTGGTTTTTACAGTCAGCACTTTCTTCTTCCTAGTCCTGCTCGTTCGCGTTTCGCTGACCCCTGTACTCTGTTTTTATGTTCCATCATCTAGCCCAGTGAGTCAATTTCCACATAGTATCAGCGTCGGCCTTAATTTTATGTCAGGCAACTACTTAATTACTTGGCCTCCAAGAGCCTCAAGTCTACATTCTTTGTCATTGGGTCGCGTGTTATCGAGCGTCCTACGGTGCTCGTTGAAGAGTACATGGCTGGCCATGAGATCGCTGTCCATACCTGGTCTCACAAGGTTTCTGTCTTCTTTATGATTTCCTGTACATCGCCGCTGACTTGAACTCAGCCCCTTACTTCCCTTACCACCGAGCAAATCGTCGCCGAACTGGGCTACACTCGCAAAGCCATCAAGCAGGTCCTTGGTGTTACCCCGACTTTGATGCGTCCTCCTTATGGTGATATCGATGATCGAGTTCGTGCCATTAGTTTGGCCATGGGGATGGTCCCAGTTATCTGGACCCGTACCCCTTCTGGTGCCACGTTTGATACCAACGGTAATGTCGACTTTTATCCATTTTTCTGTTCATACTGACTGTCAATACAGATTGGAAGGTTCCTGGCGGTGTCGTGAATGGTTCACAGTCATTTGCCACTTTCCAGACTATCCTCACTAATGCAACGATGCTGAACACTGGTTTTGTGGTTCTGGAACATGACTTATATACGCAAACTGTCGACCTTGCCATCGGCTATACCCTTCCTGCTGCTGAAAATTTCACCCCACAATTGACCGTAAGTATTCTGATTGATGTTCCGCCGTTCAATTGATGTAGTCTTGCAGTTTGATTCTATTGGCAATTGCAACGGGATCCCCGCTACTAATCTTTACCGTGAAAGTAACCAAAATACGACATTCCCTTACGCGAATACCTCCATCGGTGGTTCTAGCAGTGCGGGAAGTGGCAGTGGGGCCTCGAAGACGGGCAACGCTGCGTTGAACGCTGCCATATCTCTGACGGCTGCTCTTGCATCACTGGCATTCGCGATGTCGCTACTGTGACAGGACTCATAGTATCTACTGTTAGCTTTTACCACCCGACTAATTCCTAGACCGCGACGCGACTGTTTATAGCTTTGGCCACGGACAGATCATCCGGTTTTCAGGATGGAGGATGTTTTCTTTCTTGCTTTTTGATTCCACTACTGCTTTAGCTTTATACTCTGTATCCAAGCTAGCCAACAATTCTCCAACGCGAATTCCGGCCAAGATCGAGTATTGATTGTTGATGAATGAATGGATATCAGAGGCCTGATGTTTATTCGGTGTGATTTGCCGTTAGGCGACCATAACGGCGCCGGTGATCGCCGAGTTGGGTTGTCCAGTACCTGACGCCCTTAGTAGGCGACATACTACCAAGCTCTTCTTGCTCTTGGTCGATCCGGACATGTCCTCGCTCGTCGCCACCGTTCGCACAAGTATGCCTACCAAGATCCGACTTTTCTTGTCTACCCCGACTCACGCCGTGCCATCTAGAGTTTCTCCAAGCAATCAGATCTGTCAACCCACAAGGTCGATGGAAGATCCTTGTCGTGGACGACTTCTCCCAGAAACTACTGGGCTCTGTGCTCAAACAGTTTGATATTCTGGAGGAGAATGTCACTCGTATGCAGTCTTCTATATCGCCCGGTGTCCATAACCTTGATGCTCTAGCCTAGTCATTGAATCGATCTCCAACAACAGAGAGCCCCAGCAGTTCGAGGCCGTGTATATCCTTATGCCTACAACGCAGAATGTCGAGAGGATTATAAAGGATTTCTCCACTGATCAGCAGCAGTACCTCGGTGCTCACTTGTTTTTCATTGACGGTGCGTGTTCCTGCACTTTGGAGCACTGTGTGTTACGAGGCTTATCTCAGGTCTCTCTGAACCTTTGTTTCAACGCCTGACTTCATCCCCTGCGGAGCCCTTTCTTCGCGGTCTACAGGAGCTCTTTTTGAACTTTTGGAGTGAGCACTACCTTGCGGTGCTTTCTTCAATTCCCATACTAAATTGGTGCCCGTAGCGGTGGAAGCACAGACATTCTCTCTCAACTCCCCAGGCCTTTTCTTCAATATTTACAGCCCGCCGCGTAATGAAGCCGCGTTCAAGGCGTCCCGATCACGCTTAGAGGAAGAGCTTTTGTTTGCGAGCAAAACGGTACGATTCAAGAACCCGTAATTCCCTTCGCTCATTGAACTGAAACACCAGATATCAAACATCTGCATCACCCTCAACGAATTTCCTTATATTCGATACTATTTCCCTTCTCACCATCTCCCGCTGGGTCCGCTCCAACCCCACTCGCAGACTCGTGCACCTCCACCATCCGAAGGAAGCAATCGGTGGCGGACCAACCTAGCCCGAGGCGACGCCGCCCGCGCATACGAGACTGCGGATACGGAATTTGTGACCAGATTGTTGGCATTCATGGTACAGCGAAACCTAGACGAGCATAAGCGTACCAATCCTGACTTTCCTGTGAGGACCCATCGTGGCGCTGCTTTATCTAGCGTGTTGCTCATCTGTGTCCGGATCAGAAACCTTCGGACCCTCCCCGACCGAGGGGTACCCTTATCATCACCGACCGTTCGATGGATGTTGTCGCACCACTGGTTCACGAGTTTACATATCAGGCTATGTGTAACGACCTACTACGAATAGAGGACGGGACAAAATACACGTGCGTTCTTGTTCGTACTCGGAGTCGTTGACCTGACATGTGCTTTTCAGTTATAAGTTTCAGTCTTCCATTGGTGCGTATGAGGACAAAACAGCCACTCTTTCAGAGACAGATACAGTGTGGACGACTGTGAGACATATGCACATGCGAGAAGCTATCGATAAGCTCATGGCAGACTTCAATAAATTCATGGAAGAAAATGCTGGTTTCAAGGGGTAAGTTCAGCTTGGAAATCATGTGTTTGCATCTGCCGACCCTATTGCAGAGAAGGAGCCGCCAGTCTGAACGACATGAAAGACATGTTAGCAAGCCTGCCTCAATACCAAGAGCAACGGGAAAAGGTGGGTACCCGTTCCGCTAATGAGTTGCACACGCTGATGATGTCGGGGTAGTTTTCGCTGCATCTTAATATGGCCCAAGAATGCATGGGTACCTTCGAGAAAGATAAGCTTACCCAAGTCGCCAACGTTGAACAGGTGCAGTTCTTTTCTTCACCTTTACTCCTGTCTTATCAATAAATTTTTACCCAGTGCTGTGCGACCGGAATGACTGCTGAAGGAAAGTCTCCAAAAACATTAGTTGAGGAGATGGTTCCCCTCCTGGACAGTCGGGAAATCATGTAAAGTTTTGAATTTCGTCTTGATTTGTTCCGCCTAGTCAACGACCTTTAATATTCCTAGAAATTCTAACAAGGTCCGTATGGTTGCTCTCTACGTCATGTACCGCGATGGCGTTCCCGACGAAGACCGTCGACGGTTATACCAACATGCCCGGCTTGGCATGGCAGATCAAGACGCCATCAACGCGTTGACGCATCTCGGAGTGCGGATAACTAGAGTAAGTCGAAACGTCGTGTGCTGTTCGTCAGCTTTTATTGACGAAGCCAAAATTCCAGGGACCCGCAGATAAAGACACGAAGAAGAAGTTGAAACAGAAATCATCTCAGGAGGAAGAGTACGATTTATCCCGGTACAGGCCCCTCCTCCGCACGGTCGTCGAAGTATGTACTCCGTCATACACCTCTGCTTTGTTCATTAACACTTCTTAGGATCATGTGAACAACAAACTTGATGCATCCCTCTTCCCCTACGTCAAAGATGCGCCATCTGCCACGACTACTGCTAGTAAGGTTCCAGTGACCCCAACACACACCTCCTCTCTTCGGAGCGCGAAGCCAAGTTGGCACAAAGCAGCAAGACCAAACGCCCCAGCCGATAATCGCCAGCGAGTAATCATATTCATGGCTGGTGGGATGACATACTCGGAGATCCGTGAGTGTTATGCGCTTAGCGGGTCACTCAACAAAGACATCTACATTGGTGCGCGCCACCCACGGCTGTACTATCTCTTGGTACTGAACGCTGTCTTAAATAATACCCAGGGTCAACGCATGCAATCACGCCTCGGCAGTTTATTGATGATCTTAAAGTCCTAGAACTCGGTGGTGTTGGATCTCGTACAGCGCCTAATGGTGTTTCTATGAATCCTGCCCACCAGTCCTACCAGGAATACTATGACCAGAAATACTTTACCCCTGACCCAGTTCCCCCGCAGCGCCCAACACTCAATGTACCTAAGGATTCTGGTTCGTCGGCCCGCGGTGGAAGGCTTTCTAAAGCCAGTCCGAGTTCGTCGTATGCTGCCAGCTCGACGTCAGTCAACAGCGCTGGAATTGCCACAGCGGACAACGAGAAGAAGAAAAAGAAGAAGGGATTTTTTCATTTCTGATGGGTTTTCTTAAGTGTGATCTTTCGTCCTATCGCTTCTTTTGTTCGTTGTTTACTTTGATTGTATCGAGGACGGACGTTATCTGGTTTCTTCAACTTCTGTCGACCCCTCCGCTAGCTACTAAGATGACCTCTGGGCGTCGTCGTATTTGTATGATATCCTAGATTAACCCTAATTGAAGTTTCGATTGGTCGGCAACCCCTGAATCATAGACAAAAAAAAATGCGGGCCTGGCCGGGAATTGAACCCGGGACCTCCTCGATTCAGAAAACCCTAACAAGGAATCATACTACTAGACCACCAGGCCGACATTTTGTGACTTCGAATCGGCCGGTATGATTGCCGACATTGCTTACCCAAGTATTCGCAATGACGCGTCCTTCGCGTTCGAGTCTCTCTTGTCACCACCATGGACGCACAAGCATCGACATCGTCTGGTACAATGGATCAACGAAGAAAAGATGCTCTCAAGAGCTATCGCGAGGTACGCGCTGTCTCATGGGTCGTGTTGCACCCTCTGACATTCTTCCCAGAAAATGCGAACTCATGACAATATCAGCCAGAGCTTGAAGAATCGTTAGTCCATGTTACGCGAATCAATCTCATTTAGACTGATCTGCATTGATGATAGTGCGATTTTCTTTGAAGTCGTTAGAGAAGGATTTTGCTCACACCGAGAACGACATCAAAGCTGTTCAGTCGGTCGGTCAAATCATCGGTGAAGTCATGAAGCAGCTCGATGACGAGAGATGTAAGGCTATCTTTGTACATGCTCATCCCACTCATCTCCATCTATTTCTTCTAGTCATTGTCAAGGCTTCTTCTGGACCTCGCTATGTCGTTTCTTACCGTCCGGCATTATCAGCGGCGAAGCTTAAGTCGGGAACCCGTGTATCTCTGGACATGACGACCCTTACCATTATGCGTATCCTGCCACGAGAGGTTGACCCTCTGGTTTACAAAATGAGCTTGGAAGATCCAGGAGGAGCGTCGTTTGCGGGCATTGGTGGTCTGGGCGAACAAGTCCGCGAGTTGCGCGAGGTGTGTTATCATTGTCCATGCATCCTTGATAGATCATCATCGACGTGCAACGTCAGGTTATCGAACTTCCCCTTCTAAATCCTGAGCTCTTCGTCCGTGTGGGTATCAAACCGCCCAAGGGAGTGCTTCTTTACGGTCCTCCTGGGACGGGAAAAACCCTTTTGGCTCGAGCGGTAGCAGCCACCCTCCAAACCAACTTCTTGAAAGTCGTGTCATCTGCTATCGTCGACAAATACATCGGTGAATCGGCTCGAGTTGTTCGTGAGATGTTCGGATATGCTAGGGATCACGAGCCTTGCGTTATTTTCATGGATGAGATAGATGCCATTGGAGGCAGGAGGTTCTCAGAAGGAACAAGTGCGGACAGAGAAATCCAGAGAACTTTAATGGAGGTGAGTGCGTTTCCTACGTTGTGTAGCCAGGTCGAAGTATTGATGCTAATGAATATCGTCAAGCTACTTAACCAGATGGATGGATTTGATTCGCTTGGACGGACGAAGTTAATCATGGCGACGAATCGGCCGGATACTCTAGATCCTGCCCTCTTGCGACCTGGCCGCCTGGACCGAAAGATAGAAATTCCACTTCCCAACGAACAAGCGCGGTCGGAAATTTTGAAAATCCATGCTCAACCAGTGAACAAGACTGGTGATATCGACTATGATGCTATAGTGAAGGTCTGTGCTTCTGTCGTGTACTACAGGGATGCATTTGCAGACATACCTCCGTATAGCTTACGGATGGCTTCAACGGAGCTGATTTGCGGAATGTCGTCACGGAAGCAGGGATGTTTGCCATTCGTGATGACCGGTACGTCCTCTCACTTGTGCCTCTCGTCGGCTGACCACGATCACACCAGCGAGTACATTGTTCAGGAAGATCTTACCAAAGCTGCACGCAAGGTCAGTGACGCCAAGAAACACGAGAGTATGTCGCCTTCGGTCACTCTCCTTCCTCGTTATGATTCATCTTTCTCACTCAGCCAAATTGGAGTATTCTGCATAGACTTGTCGTTCCACGCATGTATCATACCGTATCATACCGTGCCTTCCTCTGTTCCGTTTGATTACATAAGTAAATATTGCCGAGGTGGAATGCCGCGACTACACTTCGTGCACCCATCTAGTACTCTCGCGACATCAAGCTTTCAAGGCCGAGGTCACATTTCTTCTCTCATATCAGTTTTAGACAGTCGCTATATACGAGGACTTGTCTGGTAACTCGGTTTTTCCGACCAACACGGTGAGTCCTCGTACACCTAAACATACATTCTGGGAACGCAGAACAAGGTCCCTTTTGGCACTGGTCCCTCTTTGACAACTTTCTTCATTGACACTACTACTGTTATCAATCATGGGTCGCAGGAAACGCCAAATCCTAGACGATGGTGACTCCGACTCGGGTGCCTCTGAGGATTCAGAAGCTAACTTCCATCTAAATGACATTGACCCCGACGCGAGGGACGAGCGTGCACTTTTCGAGGATCCCTACCGGATCAAACGAAGGCGTAGGAACGAGAAGGAAGATGCCGTCTACGGCGTGTTTGGGGACGACAGTGACGATGAAGGATATGGCCAGAGAGGTACTGCGACCCAAAAGAAACCCGATTGGACGAAGGCTCCTGCGTTTGTATCGGGGGACAAGGTTGAGTTGAAGAAGGATATGGAAGATATAGAGACGGAAGATGTGGCAGAAGATGAGGCAGTCGTAGAGACGGAGGATGAAGCGGCAAATGAGGAGGCCAGCGGGTCGGACGTTGAGGGAGAAGTCTCGGAGAGTTCGGTGGACGAGGTACTGGATGAAGAAGTAAAGGAGCCAGAACCGCCAGTCGTAGCACCTGCACCGAGGAGAGCCGGCATCGGTGCGTCCGCCCTCTCTGGTCTGCCCACTGCTTTTGGCGCTGCGTCTCGAACACAACGTGCTTTCGTTCGCAGCGAGTCTTCATCTGGCCCCGGTTCGAAACGCAGTACTCCCCTTCCCGCTCATGAGCAAGCACACTTTCATAAAATAGGAGGGTCCCTAGGAGCGCAAATGCTTGCGAAGATGGGCTGGAAAACTGGTACTGGTCTTGGTGCAGAGGGCGAAGGTATTATCGTCCCCATCGAGAGCAAGTTGCGGCCGAAGAAGGCGGGTATCGCCTACAAGGGTTTCAAGGAAAAGACGGAACAATCTAAGTTGGAAGCTAGGAGAAGAGGCGAGATTGTTAGTGACGACGAAGAGTTAGCGCCTACTGTCAAAAAAGCCAAGGAAGCACAGGAGAAGCGGTCGGAGGCATGGAAGCAGCCGAGGAAAGTCAAGACCAGAGTTGAGCACAAGACGTACGAACAGATCGTGGCAGAAGCTGGACAAGAACCGTCGGGTCCAGGTGTTGGGCCAATCATCGATGCTACTGGACGAGAGGTAAGTCCCGGAAAGCTTTGATTCTACCTTTCACTGATGGGCGTGTTCTAGCCACGCGAACTGGCTTCACTGGCGGAGATTTCGATGGTATCGTGGACACCGTCGACGGACCCGACTCGACTACCAGAAATTCGACACAACCTACGACTCATCACAAACGCCTGCAAGACGGATCTTGATGGTCTTGCACGTGAAGCTAAGGCCCTCGAAGATCGCAAACGCTTTATTGCTGAGGAGGATGCTCGACTACAGAAGAAAGTTGCCACCGAAGCGGAGTGTACGTGTTTCCGTAGCTCCGTAGCTTCGTGAGGAAGTCTGACGGTCTCACACCCATATAGTAATTTCACGACTGAAGGAAGTTTCCCTAGTAGTGAGCGAGATCAATACCAAGTCTCGAGAACTCTCTTCAATATACGAAGCTACCCTGGATGACTTCTCGCCGCTTTTCTCCAAGCTCCTCCAGTTCCCTGCAGAATTTGACACGTATCGGTTAGACGAAATAGTCGTCGCTGCCATTACCCCCATCGTCCGACGCATAGTAGCTCAGTGGAATCCCCTCCTCAACCCATCCGTGCTTGTTTCTACGTTTCGCACTTGGAAGCGAGCTCTCAAAATCAATCTCGTTGAGGAATCATCGCAAACGCAAGTTAACTTATACGGCGCTGAAGCCATTGTCCCGCAATCCCTTATCGAGCAGCCTATGACACCTTTCGAATCACTTCTCTGGAATGTCTGGCTTCCTAAAGTGCGCACGACCATCAACAACGAGTGGGATCCCTATGATTCTTCGCCCGCGATCAAACTGTATGAAACTTGGGCTTCCTTCCTTCCCCCCTTTGTACGCGACAATATGCTCGACCAACTCATCCTCCCGAAGCTAGCCAAAACTGTCTCAGAATGGAATCCCAAGTGTAGCACCGCCTCACTTCAAACACTTGTGTTCCCTTGGCTTCCTCATCTCGGTCTACGTGTCGACACTGTCCTTGATGATGCACGTAGGAAGGTGAAATCTATGTTGCGCGCTTGGTTAGCAGTCGATGGCCTTCCTCCAGATCTTACTGTATGGCGGGATGTCTTTGCCGGTGCCGAATGGGATAACCTCTTGCTGAAATATGTCGTTCCCAAGCTGGCTTCCTACCTCCGCGAGGAGTTCCGTGTCAATCCGCGCGCGCAAGAGATGCGGCCACTCATCGAGGTCGTACTTCCTTGGTCTTCTCTCCTCCGAGGTTCGGTTATGAGTCAACTCTTGGAGACTGAATTTTTCCCCAAATGGCTCGATGTGTTGTATATCTGGCTCATTCAGCCTCGCGTCAGTTTCGAGGAGGTCGCTCAGTGGTACGCGTTTTGGAAGAGCGTTTTTGCGGAGGATGTCTTGGCTCTGAAGGGCGTCCAAAAGGGGTTTACGAGGGGGTTGCAGCTGATGAACGAAGCGATCGAACTAGGCGCCGATGCACCCACGAAACTGAGACGTCCCGATACCAAGGCGGAGTTATCTACTGTCGCTGCCGGGATCGGCAAGGGACCCACGAAAAGCACAGTCCTTTCATCCCGCACGCACGGAATCACCTTTCGGTCCATCGTTGAAGAGTACGCTGCGGAGCACAATCTACTATTCATGCCAACTGGACGTGCACATGAAACGTCGCGGATGCCACTATTCAGGGTGTCAGGACCAAGTGGCAAGGGCGGTGTGTTGGTGTACGTTCAGGACGATGCGGTGTGGGCCCCGGAAGGTGATGAGTACAGAGCCATCGGCTTGGAAGAGATGGTGTTAAGAGCAAACAAGTAAATTCCATTTTGTATGTACACATCATCCTTGCAACTCTGGATCGACTTGTTGATACAGCCTGACTCTGACGACTTTTGTTTGTACGTGTATATGGTGTGTAGATCGACCGAAGTGTAATCTTACCTATCCTTGCGTCATCTACCCTTCCACGAACTTTTTCTTTTTCAACAATCTTCCGAACACAATGCAAGCACAGGCTACAGCAACGAATAATGAAACTCAGGTAAAGTCTAGGAGATTAGCTTCCCAGCGTGACTGATCTCACGCTTTCTTTAGATACTTAGCAAGACCACAAGTTTGCAGTATGTTGAGACCCTTTTGAAAGCCGGATTGGGCTGTATTGCATACCTGAGGTAACTTAGTTACCTGCCGCTCGACCCACCAACTTACTCGTCCTTTAGGGGTTTATTGCCTTACGAGAACTTTTCCGAATGTAAGAGCCGAGATGTACAGGAAACCAAATCCACACAGTCATCTTGTAGACCACCTATCTGCTCAAGCATCGCAGACCTTGTCATCCAGATCTTTCGATAATACGGCTAGACCGATCGTTAGCGGTGTGACCATTATGAGTCTCAAACGAGGTTTCACCAACGAAGGCGATCGAATTTTGGACTATCTGGTACGCATATAGACCGTCTAGGACACGCATATACTATATATTTCATCCAGGAAAGGGGCATATTCGATGCCATCGAGAAGCAGTACCTTCGCCGCTTCATTTTTGCTATATACTTGGTAAGTTAATTGTGCCCTCTGCGAGCGGTTGTTTGAAGCACCTAAGTAGGACAACAAAGATCCCAACAAGTAGCACCTTTTTGACCTGGTTGCGACCTAACTTACGGATACCCCGCAGCATCGTAGAGGCATACACGTTCAATTTCCAGGTGCAGTAGACACTCTTGCCCTTGTTCATACCATGCTGACAAAGTCGAAGTACTACAAAGCGGCGGGAACTGATACCATCGTACCAATCATGTCTTTGGGAGATCAGCTATCAAATATGTCGCTACACGGCGTAGACAGAGACCCAGTGGTCAATGCGCTCAAGCAAGGAAATTTACCTACTCTCGGCGACGTCAAACGCAGTCTCAAAGTATTTTTTGCCTCAAGCTTGAGCGTTCCTCGAGCTCAAATTCTGTCACTTTAGTTGATGATCAAGACTTTGGTTACCGCTATACAACAGATGGAAACGTTGCCAAGTAAGTCTTCGATGAGTTTCTCGTATTCTTGGGGTGACAGTCCTAGAATGTCGGTACGGAAACTTCAAGCTTTTCTTCAACGACAACACACCCGATGATTATCAACCCCCGTATTTCCGAGCTGGTGATGTTAACTCGAATAGGTGGTTCTTTACAACTCACAGGACGGCTGAAGTACCGGAGAGCATAAGGGTAGGCAAACTGGAAACTGGCTGGCACGGGTACGCCTTGCACTTGACAAGGACTCTGCTATCATTTTAAATAAGTTATCAGTGTAAGCATGAAGGTCGTTTCCGTGTCATCTTTTCTTCCTTCGTCCACCGAGGATAACAACGCCCCCTTTACCGGTCTCGCGGCTCGCTGTCCTCCAAAGCTAACTCCCGTCGAAGAAGCTCGACTTCGAGTTGAGGACGCGAAGCTTCAGAAGAAGGACGCGCTGGACAGAAACGTGGTGTGGGACGCAGACGCGGACGAGGATGCTCTGGGTGAGGAAGTTACTGATGAAGGCATCGTTTTAGCCAGGTGCAGCGCCGACGGTGCTATGATTCCCATTGGTATACGAGGAGACGAGGGGGCAATACTACCTATTCCGACGCAAGGAGATCAAGTCAACGCCGATAATATAGTTGAATACGGAGGCCATCCAGACCCTACACCGACGCACGTCGGGTATCTCGTGAGTTCTCATACAGCCGTCGAGTGAAGATACTAGATTTTGGTTGAAATAGATCGCTTCACGTGGTATAGTAGAAACACAGGTGATTCCCTCAACTCAAGAGATCGAGATGCAATCGCCGTTGCAAAGTCTGCCACGCCTCCCTTCACTCCCTCCATCGGACATTCGTGATTCTTCCAACTCGCTTATCTCGACCCAGCAAATCGATACAGTCACTCTTCACGAAAAGCTCCGAAATAATGAGAGAAAGCGAACCGGATTAAACGCTGGATGCCTGGCCTCCAATCCCATCTCCCCTGGTGTTCCAGACACGACCCCGGAAATCGTAATGGAAGAAGATGATAGTCGCATTGATTGTCACTGTGGCACAAAGGTTAGTCGAGCTTCTCGATTGAATATGCTGCTTAGCTAAAATGCTTGACTACTTAGGTTGATGCTTCTTTGATTCTTTGTGAAGGCGGTTGTAAGAAGTGGCATCACATTTGGTCAGATACCCGCTTAACTTGCAGAGCATGTAGCACTGACTCGTAGTTTCACAGGTGCATGGGGTAAGTTTCATCATCCATATCAACTATTAACCATCAATTGAACAATGCGTAGATGCCATGACCTACGAGACAAGCGCCTTCCATCGAAGTTTACATGCTTCGATTGTCGCCTCCGGCGGTCCCCTGAATGGGAAATGATAGCTCAAAAGACGCATACTGACGCCGTCGATCGGTTTAAGGATCTCGCATTATTCAGGTGCTTGAATCTATGACCTCGAGTTATTTGTTGTCTATAATGGGATCTCTCAGACTTGCGATCAAGATATTTGAAGTTCATAGACCCGCCACTGTGCCACAGTTCAGGGAAAAAATCGGTTCGCACATGTCTTGATCGACTTCTGCCATTCACTTAGGCTGTTCTCTTCAGGTTGCGCTCCTACGGTGGTCAGCCAGCTGCTCACGAGACTGGAGGATGAGGGTTGACCACCATTTCTTGGCCGTGACTGAATTCGTGCCTGACTTGCCGTTTGATAGGATTTATCGTCACGGAAAATGCGACAGGCGACGGCTTAGATGCCATCAGAGCTGATGGAAAGAAAGGCAACAAATCATCAAGAAAGAAAGGGAAGAAAGCACAAAAGGAACTGCACAGGACGAAATACGTATTCTTGCGGTCTTCAAAGAGAAGCCAGGCGTATCTCGACTACTTTCAAGTGGACCCGAAGGTAGAGACACGTCTTCTGGGTTTGGCAAACGGAGTCAGTACCTTGGACCGTGCTATTCATTAGCGTGACATTCTCCTTTCTAAAGATCGTTGGACCCCGTCTTGCGGATGGAAATAGGTAAGCGCTTTGGATGTTCCTCCCCACCCAAGCAGCGATGTCCTGGCGAAACCCTACAATAGTTCGGCGCAGAAAGGCATCTCGAGCGAAACACTAGAATTCGACTCGCAAACTCAAGAATCTACTCAGAACCTCGATGCGCTTGCCACCGCTCACACAAAGGCCAACTTGAAACGCAAAGCCGAGGGCGACTCCGACGCGACTCCGAAACGAGTTAAAGTCTCCGTTGGAACAGCAGTGGACCTCTGCGACTGAACGGTACCCCTCCCTTGTGGCCTACACATCCATGTACCCTCATTATTGTGTAATGGTCTGAGTAATGCTCGATAGAATATTGCCGAACTGCTGGCTAAGTGAGCTCGTGAAGCTTCGGAATTGTTCGCAATGTCAAGTTGCCAGCGATGCTCATTGCAATTCTAACTTCGATGTTCAACGTCGACGCTGGATCTGCCTGGAAAGCAAACCTGTCTAGTCCGCTCAGCCTTGCAAGTTCAGTATTTCATTGGCCATCGACCGCGACCGTCAATGAGGATTGGTATATAATGATTATTCCTATTCTTGATTGACGTCCGACTAAAGAGATATGACTCACCAAGATGAAAACGACGTGACACACAAGTTTCTGTCGGTAGCCTAGACGGTAGTCGAATGTGAGCGACGATCGTGTGGAATGGATAGCAAATTGGAGAATGGAAACGCTGGGAACTGTCCCCGTTTCCTGGTGAGTATGATATTCGATGATCAGATCACATTTGGGGGTCCAGGTTAAGGCGTTCGATAGGGCTGCGCGCATCAACGGTGTCTCGTTCGACGGACATACTGGGTTATTCTATTCCACCTAGTGTGTGTACACGTAAGTCGTTCGTTCCTCGGAATTAATAGGGGGAGCACAAAAATTGAAGTGGACCCCCAAGTCTAGATTACATGCATTCTGCGGTCGTTCCTGAGGCCGGATTTTCGAGGTGATCGTATCAGACCAAATTGTATCTGTACATCAATCAATGGAGATGGTATGCTATCTATAATCAGAATGATAAGATATGTCTGGTGATGAGTGGTGAGTACTTGGTCGTGCAACAGATAATGTATGCAAATGGGTGTCGTGGTCCTGCCTGAGATGAAAGTTCGCATCCATACACGGTGGTTACAGGTATGCTCTTGCAGATCTGCGCGCCATCTGCAACATTCAAACGGTGAGTCTTCAACATCTCGACGTACGGTAAAGACATTACCTCAATGACTTTCCACCCTCCGGTAATCTCGTCCGACATTTCTTCTGCTGTCCGCGTGATCACTGCTGCATAGGTGCACTGTTCCACACGATTCTCAGCCCCAACTACAACTTCTCGAGAAACAGCGTTTCTGAACAGCAGTACTTCCTGGGTAGCGAATGTAACGACAAATACCGGGACAGTATTCTCGAGGATTTTTCCATCCGATACCTTAGATTCAGGTCAGGAACGACCTCTCGGGAGTAAGATGACGGCTTACATCCACTTGTCGTATATCAAGAACTTTACTGTCGCTAATGAGTCCTTGTCGAAGGTATTGTTCCATCGTTGCCCACAAGACATTATACGTCTGTGCGCAATGGTAAAACGCTTCAGCAACCTCACTTAGAGACACTTAGTATGCTTACGGCTTCAGAACACCATCTCATCAACGATTCCCGGTCGGCAGACAAATATGCATCGACGACTTCAGGGACGATGTATTCCCTCAGCTCTCTCTCGAACGCGTCGCGAGAAAAGGCCGGATCAAGGCCCTTCATCATGCGCGTCACTTGCGCTACTTCATTCTCTTCGAACCAAGAACCGATCGTTGACGTCACAGCGCGCACCGGAGTGACGAGAGGAGATTCCGACTCTTGGTAAGCAGAATGCAAAGCCGATAATCGTTGCATGACAGGATTGGTCGTCTTGAAATTCTCCCATGCTTCCTGTCTTGCCGAAGGTTTCACGAATACGAGCGCCTGGCCAGCTCTAGGAAAGAATCATGAGAGGCGGTGCGAATCTAAGTAGAACCGCTTACTCGAAATTCTCCGTGACGGCCCGTCGTTCAGAAAGCCCGGCCTTTGCGAGACGCCTTTGTCGCCTTTGTCTGCGAGCTTCTTTTTCCTCAAAGCCAGCATGTTTGGCGGAGCCAGAATCATCAAGCGCGTCAACCAGAGTCTCCGCCAGAGTCTTGTAAGCAGCCGTATTACGGATAGGTTCAGTAGTGTGAGCGATGGTGTTGGAGAGGGATGTAGTAGCGCGAGAAATCTAAATAGGTGTCGATGAAGCGATGGAAAGTAGGGAGATTAAAGAGGAACATACTGCACGCATGATTTCACTCTCCTCCATGGTCCTGAGTGCTTCGGAAACGGCATCACCGACCTTAACACCAGTCTTTTTGAGTTCCTCCGCAGCCGCTCTCAAACGGGGGTTTTCTTTGATACTCGACGTCAACTGAAAGGAATGACATTCAGCATGAGGGGAATGCGGGGATAAGAGCTAGAACAAATACCCTTGCACGTTCGTAGACATCCCTGGCGCGTTTCATAGCTTCGGAATCCTGGAACTTGTCAACGTCACCCTGGAGCTGCTTGACATTTTCCTGCAGCTCCCTGTTCTTGCGGAGTTCTTCACGCAGGACTTCGACAAAGGTCTGGAAGGGTGATTTAGGAGGATCGTTACGGGAGGATGAGGAGGCATGGAACAAGCGGAATGGTAAGTATATCCGGACCGGAGGCGGAAAAGTAGTCGAGAGGAGCTGACGGGGAAACGAACGGGCGCGTTGAGCGACGAGGAAACTTCGGACGTGACGGGGAAGCATGGTCAAGACAGACAAAAAAAAATCATTTTATTTTATATAATCACAGTAAAACTTAGCAGTCATGTGAGGTCAATTATTCGCGATAAAATCACGTGATTTGCTTAAGACTAGTCAGAGATTGTCAACGCACATCATTCTGATAACGTTTGTTCTCTGGGTTACAGATACCTAAGTCGGAGATACTTGAGGGCTCGCAGGCTGTATCGCACGTGCACCACCCACGAGGCGAATTGGTCGAGGTTGTCCGCATGCAGCGTGGAGGCAACGGGCGACGAGGACATCAAAACGTCGCCGATAGGGGGGAGTATGAGCGCAAGCATGCACCGTGAACGATCAACAACGACGAACGGAGAAAATAGTCCACACGTCGCGAGAGTCGATGGGGACTCACCTAAGACCCGTCTTCACACTTCTACAAGCTTCCCAGACCGGGCACGAGCCAATCAGGCGAACGCAGCAACATGGAACAACCCCTACCACGATACGTCCATACCTAACGTCCCAGCGAGCGTAGCAACAAAGCGCAGACGCAGACGCGATGCAAGCGCGAAGAGGATGCCAGGAATGGACCTAAGACAACGGCGAATACACCGGGACGTCAGCTAGAGCGCACAGAATGACGGGTGAAAGAGAACTCACCCGAAACGGCACCAAAGCTAACAGACGAAATCCTTACCCTAGAGACGATGAGGACGAGTGCGTCATTGAAATGATCGCACTACATCAAGATAGACGACCAGGAGGAGGTAGATGGAAGATGGACGCATCAGGCGGGATGAACGTACCAAGCGAAAACGCTCTAGCCAAAAGCGACGGGTGCATACTCCAGACAATCCCCAGAGCACCCCAGAACGACCAGGAGTCGAGATGAACGAATCCTACAGCAGTCAGAAAGTATTAAGTCGAGATGCAGGCCGGCTCGAGGGGGAGAGGAGAGACCATGCGAGCTGTGAAAGTAAGCGCAAGACGGACCTGGGACGAAGCGCACTCACCAAGTATGTTCCACAGCACATCAGACCATCCTCGAAGTGAAACGAGCGATAGCGACAGCGAAGCGAACGACGGCCACGGCAATACGAATGTGCCGGATTGACAGGGGGAAAGGAAGAGCAATCCAAGCTGTGAGAATCAACGCCAAACCCGCGAGATGCGCATGCCTGAGGGCTACCGGAAGTCATTGGAAGGCTCTGGAGGAGGCCCAGCCGACGGCCAGAGACGTCGAACGCGAAACGCAGCGCCAAAACAATGCAGAATGCATCAAAGATGGTGGAAGAGGCCAGAGGATGGACGGAACAACAAGTGGTAGCACGCCACGATTCGAAACGAGTCGGAACGCGACTGTTATTAGCTGAGCAGGAAGATCGATTCGAGTGAAATAAAGATGAGACTGAAGCGGACATACCAGCGCCGTCTGCACCCCCCAATCATGCCAGACGTCTACCCCATCATCCAAACCTACCACGACGTCGAAGCCGCGGCCTAGAGCGTCGGCGAGGTGGATCGACGTACCATGCCCATACAACGCGTCCACGCCGTCCTGTCTCTAACTTCCTTCCGTACTACCCGCCTGCTATGCATTTCTTTTTCGACAGCTCAGTTCAACATGACACCCAGTTCGTCCGAATCGACAGCAACTACCACGTCCGAGACATGGACCTTGAGCATGTTGAGGCTGCAGGAGCACTTGCTAGGTATGCTCGGTATGAAAGAAACCTTCCAATGAATGGCTGAGATTTGTGCAGAACGCAGAATCTCCTGTATCCTCTCCAGTGGTCTCCTCTGCCAGCGACCCTGAATTGGATTTCATTGCTAGTTGTATTGAAGTTGCCAGTCTGACTAAGGAGTCGGACAAGATTGTCCGCTTTCCTCTCTCGCCCACCTTCTCTGATATCAACTTCGGTAGCTCTCCTAGCATCGGAGGTGTCTCTTCATCGCAAAGCTCTCCCACAATTCTTCCCTCCCCTTTGTCCGAATACGAGATCAAAACCTATTATAGGGGGCCTTCCTTCTACCCCACGCCTGGTCGCCCGTACTAGTACCACTCCATGGGAGCAGCCTACAGGCCCTGATGCATATGGGATGATAAAGGAACTTCGTCCTGTCGGCCGTCACATGCTCGTGGAGGTATGGGAAGATGACTTAGCCCTTGAAGTTCACCGTTTTCTGGACTCTATGAAGGTGCTATGGACTAGCATTGGTGTCGTACGTATTGGGGATGCCAAGGATTTATTCAAACCTGTCGTTCTTTGGATTGGGGTCAAAATGGGTTCTCTCGACGGCTACGATGGTATAGGGGTGGCTTCTGGGTGCCAACGGCTCCTTATTGAGCGTGGCATTGTTGATGTAGAGGTTGAAATCCGGGAATCCGAGGTTTTCTGCTCAGCTGGTCCCAGGCTTCTCACACCCACACTTTCTTCCGACCCTACTGTAAACGTCCGCCAGCCTCTAACAGCCACCCTTGGGTTCCCCATCTGCTCCCAGTCCAGTCCATTGATTGGAGGTACTGCTGGCTTCTTCGTCAGTGAAGGCGACAATCACAACAGGCTGTTACTCGTAACTGCTCGCCATGTCGTATTCACATCCCGCAGGAAGTCAGACAACATCCACTACCAACGCAGGAGTGCAAACCAATCCCGCCATGATGTCGTGCTGTTTAGCTTCCTAGGATTTAATAATTACCTTGGATTAATCCAGGGCGAAATTGGGGCCAAGGTACTCATGGAAAAGTACTTTGGGGACCGTATTAAAGCAGTTGAGGGGAGGGCGGACGAAGCAGCCAAACGAGAACGTGAGAAGGCACAAGCTGAGTTATACGAGGCAAGCGAGGCAAAGGGGGAATTGCACACCTTTTATCACAGCGTTGCGACTCACTGGTCCACCTTGATGAGCCGAACCTTGGGCCATGTGGTTCTCTCCCCTCCGGTTAACAGTGAACAGGGTTACACAGAAGATTGGGCCGTCATCGAGGTCAATGCTTCAAAGGTCAATGCAGAAAACTTCCGTGGTAACGTCGTTGATCTGGGCACTCATATCACACCCTCCGAATTCACCTGTAAAATGTACCCCAATATCCAGAATGCGCATTCCTTCGTTTATCCACCAGATCGCCTTCTGAAGCTCCAGGGCACTATTTCTCGCGAGGAGATGCGCAACCCAACTTCATTGGATGAGAGCGGTGAACCTTGTATTATTGTTATGAAACGCGGGGCAAGCACTGGCCTGACTATTGGCCGTGCGACCAATATTGTTTCCTATTCCCGCAAGTACTTCTCCGACGCAGATCCAGAGGACAGCAAGGAGTGGGCTATCCTCCCGCTTGACTCAAAGTCCGGTGTGTTTTCATCTGGCGGGGACTCAGGATCCGTGATTGTCGATGGCCGTGGTCACATTGGTGGCCTCCTCACTGGCGGCGCTGGCATCATAGATTCTGTGGATGTCACGTACGCCACACCCATCAGTTTCCTCTTCGATTGCATGGCCAAAGGAGGACTCCAAAACCTGCATGTTAATCCAGTACTTTAGACATATTTCTTCACATACTTGCTGCCTTTGTTACTTTGTGTATTTCCCATAGTCATTAAATGATTATTGTATCGTCTTGTAACCAGCCCTCACTAGGCCTCACTCCTCTCGCTCCGCTTGCAAATTCCACGCATTTTGCAAACTCTCCTACTCTCGCTGAACCACTGTCTTGCAACATCCCATCCACCCACCCACCACCATCTTCCCCTCACTGCGGTGTGTTTTGCAATATCCCATTCGTCCCGCCACCATCCCACCCTCATTTTGCGTTTTACAATATCCAGACCACCAACGTCTTGCAATATCTCATCTGCCACCGCCGTCCCCCCCTCACTCCGCGCATTTTGCAATGTCTCATTCGTCCCGCTATCGTCCCGCCTTCATTGCTGCGTTTTACAATATCCAGACCACCGACATCATCTTGCAATATCCCATCCGCCCACCGCCATGATCCGTCCTTCCCTCATTGCCGTGCATTTTGCAATATCTCACTCATTCCGCCACCATTCCGCCTTCGTTGCTGTGTTCTACGATACCCCGACCACGGACTTCCTCTTGCAATATTCATCCACCCACCGCCATCCCGCCCTCACCGCGGTGCATTTCTCAATATCCCACTCGTTCTGCCACTATCCCGCCTCGTTGCTGTGTTCTACGATATCCTGACCACCTGCTGCAAGGTTCCCAAATCTCACCGGCATCTTGTCATCGACATGACATGTTTTACAATATCCGGACTATCGTGACTCCGACCGACACGTTCTTCCAAGTCCCATCCATCTCACCGCCGCTCCGCCCTCACTGGTGCGTTTTGCAGAGTCCCACTGGCGCTCATCCGACCTTCATTGCTGCATTTTGTAATATTTAGTCCACTGACGCGCTCTTACAGGGACTGTCATCCTACCCTCGTCCCGCCATCATTGCAACATGTTTTGCAATATCCCATAGCTTCCCAACACTCTTGCAAGATCCCACTCGCCCCACTGCTGTCCGTCCACGTTGCCACACTTTGCAATATCCAGATCACTGACGCACTCTCGCCAAGACTCATCAATCCCACTGCCATCCGCCTTTGGTGCCGCACGTTCTGCAATATCCGACAGCTTCTCAACCCTCTCTTGCAAGATCCCGCGCATCTCCCACTCTACGTTCCGAGTCTGCAACGCCTTGCCGTGTCTCCCGCAAGATTCCGTATTCCATTCCTCATTTATGAGACAGTCTTTACTTAATGTAGACGCTACAGCTACTTGTGACGCGGTGACATGGAATGAATCGTGGCGGCTGAGTACTGATTGACAAGTAATGCCTAGTTATCTGACAACCACATGAGGGGCAGTCTTGTAGGTTTTACAACATCAACCACGCAAAAGTAGCAGTCTGACTGTTTGCTCGCTAAATTTATTCGAACTACGGTCACAGTACAAAATTGTATGCGAAGTACCACTGGCATGAAACCTAGACCTTACGTTTTCTGTTGTTTCTTGCATCAGCAACTGGCTGGGCGAGAGTGAGGGCCATGATACTTATGTCGAAAAACAACCAAGCGGTGCAGATACTAGTACATAACTGTACAGCCACCTCTGAATTTGCTTATGGCTCCGCGCTTTGCCTTTGCGTGTCTCAACCCCCCTCTGCCAGTCTCTTGCCCTCCTAGGCCTTCTAATGACATTTGGCAACCTCTGGTAAGTTCGTCTTGCTTTCCATCCCACCCTCAGTTGAGCTTATCCTCAACATGGCGCGCTCATCTTGCTGTCAGATTCTTTTTTTCGCTTCGAGGATAGTCTGGGGAACTGGAAAATTCATTTGCTGAGTACGCTTCGTCCGTTGTGCGCTTATATTTATAGCTGGGACGATTTCTCTCCCCCTTGAGCCGGCACGTCACTGTGGCCTTCGTTCAGATATACAGTAAAGCTTAGCGGTCGCGTGAGGTCACCAGATCGGGTAAACTCCTATTTACAACATCATACACGCGACACATACTCAACGAACTTGCTGGGTAGCAGGAACACCTTTCGGGATAGGCGCGTGTGGAACAGGCGCGTGCGGCGTCTTGACCTGGATACCTGATTTCGGGGATCGCTATTAGAATGCGATGCGCATGTTCGTGGGTACTCACCGAGTTCTTCACAGAGGAGATCAGCCCCCTTCTCGCCGA
>JBBPMU010000379.1:14943-25820 GCA_038090475.1 Wakefieldia striispora | reverse complement strand
CAGATACCCGGTGTACGTCAATGGTGCGAGAGGTTGCAGCGCTGCGCTAGACATCCGCATACTCTGGTATGACGTCGATCGCCTCCGTGGAGCCTTCGTGATGGTAACCAGTTCCCGACTCAAAAGGCTTCATAGGCACCATTCTCGGATGTCGGTTCAGATGGTGACCATTGCGGGTCACGAGCTCTACCTTGTGACGCAACGTCAAACCGTCGACGTTTCGACCCTGCAGAGGTGACTCTGACAAACTCACCTGCGTGAGATTCCTTGACGAACTTTCTACGCTAACCGGCTCGAGCGCACTCCCAAAGAGAACGTTGTCCCGGATGGAGGAAGAGACCTTCCACGCTCCACGGGCGTTTAGCGTGGAAAGGAACGAGTTTGAATACAATTTCGACAAGGAAAAATCGAAAATAAAGTTCCTAAAGGACGGAGGGAATAAGACTTGTCGGCTATGCAACCTGAATGCTCACCATGTACCCTAGATCACAAAAGTCGGACGCGCACCTCGTGAGACAATCGCAACACTTACCCTGACCGACACGAATAGCGCGACGTTGAGTATGGCAAATGCAGCTGTAATAAGACCGGTCTGTACGGTCACTGTTTGTTCCGTGTCACCTCGAGGGTTTCCGGACCGACAAAACTGAACTCACGGCGAATTATTCGGTTGACAAGATGGTCTGTTGCCACGATACCCGTACGACGTCTCAGCTATCTAAAATTGAGCATCAGACAAATGTACCAGATATAACTCTCACCAAGCTGAATACCAGCGCCCCTGTAATCAAGATATCCGCAACAGCCGAGCCGAGCAGCCAAATGATTGCTGTAATCTCAGCTTTGGGGAGATCAACGTATTCGTGGACCGTGGTGATAAGCGCCGTGGTCGCGATGCCACCAACTAGTGCAGTGAAGTTCGGTTGACGGCTGGGACTGTCGATAGTACATAGGACTCAACCCACCGAACGACGCGATGGAGAAAATGGCAATGATGACAGGCAAAACGTTCGACCTGTTCAAAATCTTCACGCGCCACGCAATGAAAAGTTGCACCGGCAAAGAAATCATCACCTCCAAATGGGTATATTAGTATAGAACCAATGAAATTCAACCCACCCCTACTGTTATTATGGGATCTTCAGACGTCCAGTCAATGAATCCCGTCTTGTAGAAAGAATCCAGCTGAGGAATGCTTACCAGATGATAACACTGGAATTCCAAGTAAGCTTAGATAATATCCGGTGGTAAGGCTGATACTCACAAAGCGGCGGGTGCGTGAGCGCCTCCACAGTGCCTGCATAATGATATCATATTTAGTATCCTCTAGAAGCACAGGACGGAATGTGACTACCGTTCCGAATGATGAGAGGTTCATACATCACCGTCATGTCACAGGCCGTATTCACTGTCTCGCAGAAGAACAGATATGCGACCTTTTCCCATATGAGCTGCACGCTCAATAAGTCTGGTGAAAGTGCTCACAAACAACCTGATCCACCACCTATCCCTGCTGTTTTTCCCAAATTCTCAGTCCGCATGCGAGATAATCCGCGGCTGTCGCATTACCTGTTGTACGCATTGAAATACACGAATGTCTGCCGCAAATGACACTTATTTAACATCCCTTCACCCCGGGTGGAATATGCCTATATACCTGCATCACAAGCATCTGAGGTTACTTGTGTCGGCATCACATCCAACTAAAAATGAAAGGAGACGTACACCATACAGTATACAGTTAAAAAAGACGCCGATAAGCATAGGGCCGAACCTATAAAATGAGGACGTAACGTTGAGACGAAACCCAAAGGCACTGAAGCGTGTTCAGTGACACTCACAGGGATTCAACACCACCGGCCATGCCTAACAAGTTTGGAGCTGGGGGGAATGCGCAGCAGATTCTCGCGGAGGCTTTATACACCTCCCCAACAAAGACTGCACCGAGGATTATTGGCTATCCCTATAGCAATACGGTTCTTTGAAGCAAAGATCAACATTTTGACGTGTATCGAGGCGCCGGCTCGATGAAGCAGGCACTCGCTGATACATGCAGATCCAGACGTGACTTTTGAAACAGCATCATAGGCTTCTTGTGGAATGGTGGGTCCAACAGGCATAATTACGTCACGAAGTACTTCGGCAGGCAGTAGATGAGCTATGTACTTGAAACAAGTTACTGTTGCATACATACCGATCTGGAGTGACAAGCGCACTAGTGTGACCCGAGTCGAGTACTGAGTTCACTGCAGATTCAGGGAGCACATGTGTGGAGACATCCGTTCCGGGGACCATGGGAACGGATGCCGACGCCCCGTATCATAGGACATCAAAAAAGGTGGTTCGGGTCTGCTCAAGTGAACTCGAGGCGCAACAGAGGTGGCCCCGGTGCAGGACCTTGCCCCTGAACGTTCGGTGGAAACGCAGTACCCGCAAAGAAAGTTTGTAACTTACATGAGATTACAATCCGTATGTTACACCATAACAGTATCATGGTTCTGACCGCCGTGCTAAGCCTGGCCTTGGAACCAACCTCACGTGTGTAGATATTTGCGGGAAGGTTTTTCGTTTGGTGAATGGGATGATTAGAACCTCTGAGGACGAGATCGCGATCCCTGGAGTATCATGATCCTCACTCTTCAACTCTAGAGGACATGATCGCAGACTTCTGAGCTGACCAATACCACCTAGTACCACAGATATGACCTACGGACGAGTGGTACAACTGTGAGAGAGGCGCCAAGCAAGTACGGTTAACTTACAACGGCGGCTGTTGTTCATGCATTGTTCACCGTGTACCGAGGCTCCGAGTCACAGGAGACCATGAGTGTGAACGAGGAAAGGAGGGCTAAGCTCGCCTGTGCAGGATCCTCGAATATGCTTTAATGTGTTTTCGTAGTACACCGGAGAAGTGAAGTGTGGGAGAGTCAAACGACAGCACCTCGACAGAATCGGGTACTGTTGGGTTATGCGCGCGCGATCGAACATACTCGTAGTCACACATTGATTAGTAATATGGTAGAGTCGAGTTTGTACCGCTACCGCCAACTCACCCACGGTTGACCGTTCTCGCGCCCCGAAAGGCCTACTTTACAGGTACCTGCATAAGGAGGGCATGCGCTACCGAAAGAAACAGGTATGCAGTTCCGCGGGAGGAGAGGACTGGGCGAGCCAATCACCTTCTTTGAGAAGGTCGATATCCATTGTAAGAGTGCGAAGATGGCCCAGTGCAGTACGTCACTTGAAGAGAAGAAACCCTAATCTCGATCCCAATCTGAGACAGAGCATCTTCAGTGTGCTCGAAGAAATAGCACCGATCAAAGGATAGCTGCTCGAACGAGTTGAGTGATGTGATCACAGCCTTGGCAACTCGCGTCCCGTGCGCTGGACGCAAGCGCGAGTTTGCATATGTTTGTCATACTGGCGACGGTGTTCTTTGGCAATTAATTGTGCCTCCAACTGCCGCCATGAATCCGTCACGACAAACCAGCCCCTAGGCCAAATGACATGTTTTTACTCGTTTGACAAGAAAGAGTGCAAGGGGTCGTTTGGCGGCAATATGTGAGAACAACGTGGCGTCGAGCGACCTCTTCCAAGCACCATTATCACAGATACTCAGATGTGAATGGAACCGGGATAAAGAGGCGATGAACACGAGGTGTTTGAAAATGCGGGGCGAAGAATCTGCAAACAGCGGAGTCTGGCGAATATTTGGAGTTCTCCTGGGAAAAGACGTCCAGTAGGTCAATGTAATTGAAGATGTAGGTTTATGTCTCGTTTGGTACGATAGACAAGATTCGATCCGCGGTGCGGCGTTCTGGAGCTGGAGAGGATGTGGCAATAGATTCCTGGAAGGTGCTCTCAAAACAAGGATAGGTTATGTTGTCGGCTCCTAAACAACGGTCTGAGAAAATAAGAAATAAACGTGTGGCGTCGTTTGCCGCCTTCTTTAGACCACTCAGACAATCTTGCCAACGCACGGTGGACGGTAGATCATTTAGTATCAATCCAGATTAGTACACGGACCCAGCGGGCCAAAGGATTTTGATTGGTGCACTGTTGTATGCGTGATGGACATCAGGATACAAGGGAAATAAGATAGCAAGCGAAGAACGAAAGCCGGGGGAGATCAATCGAACAACCCAAAGCCCTGCACAAAGACGACGGTCGACAAGTCAGCCACAGACGGTCAACAGTCCACGGATTCCCCAGAAGATGAAACGTACCATGTCGTCGTCCGACTCCTCTTTTTCTTCCTTCTTCTCTTCTTCTTTCGCTTCTTCTGCGGCGGCCGCAGGGGCAGCACCGCCCGCTGCGGCAACGGCAACACCCACGGCGGGTGCGCCCCCACCAGCGCCGACGTTCGATAGCAATTCTTTGATGTTCTTGCCCTCTAGGGCCTTGGAGAGGAGCGTTGCCCAGATAGGTTCGAGTTCAACATCGGCAGCATTCGTCAACGCGATAATTTTCTCGGACTATAGGCGAAATAGGTAACATATCCTTTGAGTTCTCGGGTTTCGGGGTGCACGGCATGGCGGACGCACCGTGATTTCGATACCCTCGTCGGCGAGTATTAGGGCGGCGTAAGTTGCTGCGAGTTCCGAGGTGGCCTGTTAAACGAGACGGAAAGAAAGTACTCGTCAGTACCCGCGTGCTACATCCTTGGTCTCGTCCAGCCATCCAACCTCCATCATCGCGATTGAGAAGTCCCAGGTTGGACGAAGACACATGAAGATCTCCATTTCACAGAAATCCCAAACTCACCATTGTTTACTGGCGTGGAGTGTGAGGACGGACGTCGACAGTGATGAGGATGGCTGCTAGCTAGGCGAACTTCAGTACCAACCGAAAGCTTATCCCACGATCACACAGCCACAAACTTTCCCTACACACACGGCCCGGACCGCGTCTCTGCTAGCCCAACGGTGGTCAAGCTGATTCGCCCACTAGTCTTTCCAAATTCAGTAGGAAGCCGTACGCTGAAACACTGTCGTATCATATGCTGAGTGATCGCAAAATACACGCATACTACTTGATAGTTTATTGCGTTGCTGCCGCTGCACCGCCTCAGATTCGACTTGGCAGATAGATCTTCTAGTTGCTGTTGTTGCACCTGGTGAAACGCAGCTGGGTTCTTCTATAGTCAGTGCAACGATTAAATGCACGATACACAAGTTGATACAGCATTTACTCGGAACATCCCGTAGCCCAGGAGTAAGTATATCGCAGGATCGAGCACGCAGACCGCCATGAACTAACACGGGACGACATTCGATCGGTATAGTAGATTCGCATTCCCAATCGTCCAAATGGTAAGTACGTATGATTATATACCACCCCATATCCAAGCGTACACCGACATGTTCTGTCTCCATGTCCGCTTCACCAACTCGATGGCCTGCCGAGAACATCAAAAAAAAAATGCAAGCTGCGAGCTTCAAAGACTCACCCAAACGTTCCATTGACCGCTAACAGCGGTGTCGATAGCCCGTCGGCAGTGTTTAGGAACACCGTGTTCCCCCACCATGTTGCGATGTTGTTCTCGCCAATCGTCCCGTTTTGAGGGTATTGCAGACAGAAGAAGATAATGATAATCGAACATGCGAGACCTGTGTCAAGCGCTGCGGAAAGGACGTCTGCGCAGAGGTAACAGGCGTTAGTGAGCACGAACGCATCTATTATGTGGACACGTACAATTGTACTTTGTCCACCAGGAAAAGTGGCGTCTCCGGATGACATATTGGAATATGAAACCGACGATACCCCACGTAACATAATTGACAGCTGACGCAGGAGGAATGTATCCGGTTCCATTGAAGATGACAGGGAAGCTAGACCACACGTTTCAGAATTAGGGTTCAGAGGGGGGAACACCATAACGTACTTGACATAGCGGGCCCAGCTGTTCGGCCATCGTTTTTGGGCGAGCCATGCAATGACTGGGCAAATAGCGCCGACGAGGAAGAACCAGACGAGGCCGTGGTATACTTGTCCACTGGAGAATTGACGCTGCGGACCTATAACGCCCCACTTCATGACCGCGCAATGTTAGTTGTCAAATTGTCTGTCTGCAGCCCGTTGTCGATGACGTACGATGATGGAGGCTGTTCCAAACACCTGCGTGTTGGGACAAATGAATTTATCCTTCTGCGTGGGACTGCACATGTCGGGTATATTGGTAAACATCCAGGACTGTACGCCAAGCTGAACAGTTCCAGAAACTGCACAAGCAACTATCTGGCACCAGAACATTGTCCGAGGGGGAATCTTCATGTAATGACCGAGCTTGAAGTCAGAGGCAAATTGCAAAGCCTGGTACATCGTGATGTATCCCCAAGTCTTGAACATCATCATAGCGAGAGGACGGCCAGGGATAGCGTAGCCGACAATCAATTCGGTGATGACGTTGAGACCAACTTGTTGGTTCGTGATGGCCTGTATCATACCAATCGGTATGATATAGACAAACGCGATCACGAGCGACAGCACGAAACCCCAGACAGGGAACTCGGTTGGCCAAATCTCGATACAAACGATACCGAACACGAACATGACCACAAAGATGCACATGTACCACCATTCAGGAACTCGACGGTACTTGGACATGAGACGCGAGTGGACGTCGGGTTGCTCGTGAATAGCTCGGCGCGCCTGCGTCCAGATCTGTTTGCGGAAAAACAAAACGGCGTGGACGATGGTCGCTGTGATAGATGCGAAAGAGAGGCCATATGAAAGCGCAAATGTGGTCGACAGGAAGAGAGGGCTGTATTCTTGATAAGCAGTGAGGTTAAGCTCATTGTTGGGCGTCAGGATCCTTGTCACATTGTAAGTGGCACCAGTATTGTCGAACGAGGTCCGTGACTGCATGGGCATGTACGCCGCATACCAGGTGTTGGTAAAATGTACGATGGGCGTCACAATCCAGAAGAACACGACGAAACCCGCAATAACATTTGCCTCTGCCCACCATGGGGAAGCGAGTGGACTAAGAATGTAGGTGATCTGGGACCAATCGAAGGTGATGAGACTCATGCCGAGGCCACTCTCGTAACCGAAGAGTTGATTGACGACGACGTTGTCCGGAGCAATCCAGCATACCCAGGTGAAGTAACTGAGCGCCTGGAAAAGATAACCCGGGAGGAAGTACCAGCAAAGGCCACCGAACCAGACATATGTGAAGAATCGCCCACGCGAGAGACCGCCACGAGTGCCCATACCAGCATAGATTTGAGCATGCAGTGTATTGAATAGCGCACAGTTAACCAAGTTCACGGGCCAGACTTAAAGAGCCAAATCAGAGAACCATTCCACAAGTAAGGTTTTCGCGTACTCATGGAAGGGGGCTCCACCAGGAAGCGGCGCATGACACCACCGAGGGAAAATCCGATCATCTGTGTTGACATGACCATCATCCATTGATCTGTTCGAGGGTGTAAAAATCAAAATCCAGGGTGCTCCAATGAAATACGCACAGCCAAAGTTAAACACTTGATTATAATACACTCTTTGCACCGCAACAATATCAGTCTTGAAAAAGTAGCCAAGTCAAGTGGATAGCCAAAACTGGAACAAGAGAAACGCACAGCATAGGCAGACTGATACCCGACGGTTGCCATAATTGTCACCAAAACGTGCTCCTTGATCGTGAATGGACCAGGATTGATTTGGATGCCAAATATCCTCCAATTTGGCACAATTCTCGCCCACAGCTGACCCATCGGGAAAGATAAAAGCTGTGCCACATTGTTGGAGACGGTGACGGAGGGATACCGGAAATAAAAGAACTGATTCAGACCAGGCACGACAATGGCCCATATGAGACCTGGGCGACGAAACGACTGAGCACGGCAATGCTAGTTCTGAAAGAGGTGCTACAGACCCATCACCCATGCACGGAAAGTGCCGCAAGGAATGGTCATGTCATCTGTGTTCGCGACTGCGGACCGCACCTCGGGATAGGGTGAGTCATCCTCTGTCAAGCACTGTGAGGAATGGTCCGATAGAAGGTGATACCGTACTGACCTAGGATTCCTGCGAGAGCCTCCTCCTTGTTAATGTTTGGGTCATCGAAATCTTCGATGGGAAGAGCAGCTCGAAGGATTTCTAATGGGGTAGAGCACTCATGAGTGATGTTGGCGAACGAAACGAAAGCAGATGGACCTGATTGCTTCTCCTTCTCGCCCGAGCCGAAACTATGGCGCTCCTCGTCAACTCGGACCGACATTGGACGAGAGAAAGTCGAAGGGAGTGGAAGGCAATGATCGCGCGACAAACGGGTTTATATAGGGCACGCAAGGGGGATTACAGGGTTCGAGAAGATGGTCGAAAATAGCGTTCGCTTTGAGATCAACAAGTTGCCATACCCTCCGCACATGCGCACGCGCCGATAGATCTTGCCAACGGACTCGTTTCGGTATCGGTACGCCGCTGAGAAGACATCAACCTAGATATAACTTCTCCAAATTTTCTCCAGTTCTTTAGAATGCATGAAACCATGCGGTACATGCCGTCATGAGAATAAGAAGCCCTACACGTTCAAGCTCCGATTCCCGAATCACTTTGTCCGCGTCGTACCGTGATGGCAAGCGTCTTGCAGGCGACGAGTCTAGACAACACTCACAACCATGGGGCCATCGTCGAGTGGAAGAACGGAGTTTAAGCTTTGCGCTCGAGCCCCGACCGACGCAGTTCCTTCATGTCGGGTACCGTGACAGTACACGTGAATTCGTTTCGGTGGAGATTCCGTTGCCAATGTACATACGTGGCGACGCGTTCCGTGACTCCCGAAATCTGTGGCCGCATACGCAGCCTTCCTTGCTCCTCGTGCCAGGTAGAGTTACCAGTGACGTGTAACCCATGGCAGGCAATACACGTATCTCTTGCCGACACAATGAGGGCGAACATCGACCATCTTCAGCTCACGTGTGGCAACGCCACATTAAACCTAGGATGTACCCTATCAGCACAAGAAGTCACTATTGGTAGCGACACAAACCCGAGGACCAGAGGATCGTGGCAGCTCAGCGCTTTGCCTTTAACAGAAAGCTGAGGCAGGCGAGCCTTTAAACACCAGAGACAAACATTTCACATGTCACTTTTTTTTACAAATCCCTCATTGAAACATGACACTTGTTGTGCCAGTGGCTTAGCCTGGCGAACGTCTTGAAGTGACCGGTCATAGCTCACACATGTATGTGAACATACATACATTAGCTTTATAGGATGGCCATAAGGAGACTCCGCCAAGAAAACCACCATATGGGTGAGCCTAAACTTTCTTGCTCATTCACTATGAGCGATCCGATTCAGTAGTGCTTGCTGGACTCAGTATGACCACCGGAGGTCCAATGCAACGGGGATGCTAGCCACTGTGTGCCTGTGTGGTTCCACGCGCAAGGGGGAAATGGTCTGTCCCTCGTGAAGGCCAGAGCGTTCGAGAGCCATGGGCCACTCCCACCGCTATTGCGGTATCATAGTATCGGGGGATGATTGGATAGTGTGAGCCATCAAATTCCGACAAAGCTGATCACAACGCTGGTAACCTTCTCAGAGGCACGCCCACATGGTCTCCGTCGGTTGAGTCAACGAGCTATGTTGCTGAGGCCGTACCAATCAGAAAATGTTCGGTTGGTCACCGTCAGGTCAGGACTCAGAATTTACCTTAGCTCGACGAACTTCGTCATCGTGTGTACGAATCTGCTGTGGAAGAGCGGGAAGAACCTTGCGCTTGCACTTTCGGCATAGGAAAACGTGGGTATCAAGCTTCCAAATCAAAGTTAGTGAAGGGGCGACGATGGAGAAACGGAAAAACCTCGGTGTGCAGCTGTCTATCCAGAGCCCAGACAACTTGAAAAACTTTGTCCTTCTGGCTTGATCGTCCCGCATTACTTGTGAGCGTTGGCACTGCCCCTTGGGAGATGAGATTAAGCGAAGAGTACCTATTAATTGGCTGATGGCCCAGAATAATCGTTCCTTCTGTCAAAAATAGGCAAGCAAAAATACCAAGTGAGATCGCAAAGATGGAGTCAATGGGAGTCTGAATTCACCTAACGACAGGAGGCCGTACGGTTTGATTCACATGGACCCGTTCATGCTGTCTTCTCCGAGGGGGAATGGCGGGATCCTGCCAGTCCCGGAACAAACGTCATTTGCAGGCGTCCGGTGCTCATAGCAAGCGCGGGTGCCTGAGAAGTGCGGAAAAGCGCTGTCACTATAGCCTGAGAGACCGCGGGATGACGCTCGGGTGCGGCCTCGTGAGATCTGGAATATGAAAAGACAGTCTGACCCATTGCATGGAGTGTGGCGCGAATCGGGGTTAAAATGTGCTCCCAGCAACAGGGCCGTTAAAGCCAAATAGTGGGCTAAGAATGCCAGGAACCATATGTTTCATCACTTTCGCTATATTTATGGGCATGGCATTGGGGAGCGTCGGACTGGTGGTAGTCGCGCTGCTCCTACTCAACGAGAAACTCCTCTAGGCTGACTAAGCCACACTACCACGACCTAGACTCCAACTCGGAGTCCCAACCCAATGGAAGGTCGAGCACGCATTTTTGGTTCACTCGGCGTAAAGTTGCGATATCCTCACTTAAGAGCTCGCCGCTTGGAGTCATCAAATGGTTCAGAGAGATGGGTCTAGTTCTTGGAGGTAATCATTACAGTACACGCCAAAAAAGGAAAGAGTTACACGTCGTTGCAACGAGTTTGGTCCGCTGCTTGTGACGGTCACTACTAAGCCAATAAGCCCCCGCTCTTTTCTTCCAGGACCGTGGCCCCGCATGGTAAGATCCAACCAATCGTCAGATAGATGACTAGAAACTAACCACGTCCCCAAGTCAGCGTTCTTCAACTTCCAATCCCTCCTCCTCGTCATCCTA
>JBBPMU010000379.1:0-14933 GCA_038090475.1 Wakefieldia striispora | reverse complement strand
AACCAACTTTGCGTTCCATTTTTCTTTTTGTCTTGGAACTTCGCCTGGATGTAGCACATTCACGCTCGTCATCCTACTCATGATCTGCACGTGCACGTACGTGCGCGCTGTCGCGCCTCGTCTCATCGACAGGAACAAGGACGGGTAATTGCTCGTTTTTCTCGAATGTTGACGTACACACATCCATCGTCGTCACGCAGGATTCTTGGCTTATTCTTCATGTCGGCTCGTATAGGTGCGTTCACCCTCCTTCTTACTTTTCGATGCACCGACCCAACGACGTCTTGGGATAGGAGAACGCCTCTCGCCGTATGTAGCGCTAGCTTGTATAGCTATGGCCGTCACCCTCTTGGTGCAGTAGTCGGTTCGTCGAAAACATCTCCACCGAGCATATCTCAGGTTCCCCGACCACGCGTTGTCTTGCACCTGTCGTCAGAAGCTAGCCTTCCATTTTTTTTTATTTTACCTCCATCACAACATTGTGGTCGTTAAAGCGATAAGTTCGTGTATACGCTCTCGAGCATGGATGGGCCCGACTTGTCGATGTCAGAGGAGTATCTGAATATTTGTGAGTCGTTGTCAATGCCCTAGGCGTGGAATCTTGAGGATTTGCGTCCTGAAGGCGTGGTGTTGTTACATAACGCAGTACTTGCACGTTCCCTGTTAAGCCCAAGTACTTCCAGGAAACCATTATGCATATTCTAGGTTTTGGTTATGGTGCAAGTCCCTTCCGCGCTCTAATTGATCTATTCCAGCGGTGGGACACGAACGAATGCATGCAACATATGTACCAAGTAAATGAATATAACATACGAGTAAAGAGAACAACAAGATAAGCCTGAATCGAGGCATGTAGTAAGGAAACATGATATTGATCTTGTGGTAAACTGCTGGTATATGTTCGAAAGTTGCGGGTAATGGTGGTCGGGACGGATGAGAAAGCTTGAATGCGTTGAATCGACGTGAAACAAAGAACGGATTGGCGAGAAAACGGCGAGTTGAAGGCTTTGGCTTCCATTCTGTCTATCCACCACACGCCCAAATAGGTGTGATCGATCGCACCCGAGATCCGAACACAATCGCCTCACGCCTTTATCGGGGCCCTCGCCTCAAGGAACTTCGACTTCTTCCAGCCTCAATCTCTCCCGTGAGGCCGCCCAGTTATCCATTGAGTCAGGATCACCGTCGGTACCAGTTCCGCCTGTCGTGATCGTTGTCATGATCACGCTTATGCCAACTTGATCGCCTATCGTCTGGGGGTCGATGGCGATCTTTGCTGTGGGACCCTGGGCGACTAGAGCTATCTGAGGATGTCGATCTAGAAGGACCGAGGGGTTCTGCCCACATGGAACCTTTGGGAGCAACCGGGACAACCGGTGGTCGCTGGGGAAGGGCATGCGTACCAGTCGAGCTGGAAATCGAGAAGCTCGTGGCAGGTTGGTGATGGTGGTAATGTGAAGCGGTGTTTCTTGACGTGCTCAAACTGGATGAGGGCCGATTGCATGGATTAGATACCTGGTTCAGGTTTGCCCAGGGTTGAGGGTGTCTAGTGCTGCCACTGGAGGTCCCATGTGTTGAACCAACATTACCATACCCTTGAGATACATCTCCGGCATTATTGGCATTAATGCCTACGCCGGGAATTGGAATGGGTATCGGAGGACGACTAACAATTCCATTGGACTGCGAACTTTGTCCACTGGCAGGTAGACCCACAGTATTGCCACCCATGGTTTGGGTAGGGTGATCGAGATGCGGGAACTGCGAACGTAAAGTTTGCAGTACCCCCTCGACTTGTCCTGGGTTTGCAGCAAAATGCTGTGACAAGGAATGGACTGATGATGCGTGTGGCGGAGGCTGTTGTTGCGACATTGATGTCTGATGTACTGCTGACTGGGGAAGAGGGGGATTCTGAGAGGGACCCATCATTGTTTGAGTGGCTGGGATAGGCATTTCCCGAGTCTCGTCACCCTTGTTCACAGAAGGAGACTGCATCCCAATGCCGGAGACGAGGGACGCCTTGGCAGCACGGATCGGCGCAAGTCTGTCAGTCACCGACAACGGGGCTGGGGAATTCAGCGAGCTTATCTGCGGAGATTCTACTTTTATTGTGGGGCCGGTCTGCACCACGAGAGGAATATGTGTGGGTTCTAATTGGGTAGATATGGTGTGCGAGCGTACGCCGTGATCGCTTGATGTTGGTGGTGGCGATGGACGGGGAGGTGGTTGACTAGCCATTTTTGTCGTGGGGGTGAGCAAAGGTGGCTTTTCCGCCGGTGGAGGAAGTATGCCTGAGATCGAATTATTGGTCTTACGAGACGACACGGATGGCTGGGAGGGCTTCGCGGTTACGCTGGTCAGAGGAATGGATGCAACTATTGTCTTTTTGGCGCCAGTTGGTTTCTGGTCATTCTTCGATGACTTGACAGCTTGGATATAATCAGCTCATTGATGAACACTTCTCAAAAGGCAAATCACCAACCTTCAACTGTGTTCGGTTTCACCTTGGAAATTCGGTCTAGGTGGTCCGTGTCCGAATCATCGGAGTAGGAAGGTCTCTTACGCTTGACAGGCTTGGCTGTCTTCGCTATCACTAGAGCAGCAGGCTTATCCCCTTCCCCGTCGCTCTTCAGCTCGGAGACCTTGATTTTTTTGGCCATAAATTCCACCAAATGTTTTGTGACCCGCGTGTTTGAACGAATATCCTTGTGCGAGGCGCGTACATCTTTCCTCATTTTCTCGATAGCAGAGGATATCTGGGTGAGTGATAGAGTTTGCCTCTTTAAGTAAATCAACACTCCGATCATGACAAATTCGATTGGGGAAACACGGGTGGGTTGGTTAAGTGATCCACTGTACTTTTTGTCACGTGCTAGAGCGACGAAGATCCGGAACGTTTCATGCAAATCGGCGCGAAGCTGAGCTGACACTGGTTGAGTTTTCTGGAGCCATTTCTCGAGTGTTTTGGTCCCGGGAATGGAAGTCTTTGGATGGTTCTCGATAAGATAGCCGATCGTAGCAAGACACTGGAAATCTCGACCGCGCGCGTGACCCCAGTCGAGATAACCTTCAAAGCCCTCTTCCCCGAGAACATGATTTTGTATCTCACGAATTGTTGTAGACCACGGACCGGCAAGCGCCTGCAGTCGTTCTATTTCGAACAGGTCAAATGAACACGAATGGCGCGGGATCGTAGAAAGCATACCTGCTGGCGTGAGCGCGACGCCTAGCTGGACCCTCTGTATAAATTAGATAGTGTAAGACTTCAAACAGGGTCAGGGCCGGCTTGCTTACCTGGAAAATCTCTCGTTCTTGGTCATTGTCCAATCCTGTGTACTCTACGCATACAATTTGTTTGTTCGCGAATTGCGTCCTCAGGTACTGAGGAAGAAGTTTGCGCTTAGTATTCCCCACAGTCGACTTGAACCAAAGTTTCTCGCTGGTAAATCTGGACGGTTTAGTTGTGAACGGAATTTTCAAAGGGAAGAATCAACATGACGCACGAATCTTTATCTAATATGGGCGTACGAGAAATCAGTAAAGTGCTCGATCTTCGATATTACGTCGCGACTAACGTGGTATCTGAATTTAAAGTTGTAAGATACAGGTGAGTATGCCACTAGGCATAAGGAACACACCTGCCCATCGAAGAATCTTCATCCAAACGACGCTCGGATGAATAACTGTGTGCACAACGAAACACAACTTCACCTTTGGATCGATGTTAAACGCTGTTTTCCATCAATACAAGTTCGTAGTTCACTTCCGTCGTCTTGAGTTGTTACGGCTTTAAGATTCGTTGTGAAATATAATGCGGTCTATGCTGCAATTTTACGTACCAAATATTATTGGGGGTATGTAGTAATTGCGCAGTATGGAATCAATCAGGCCGGACTGCTTTTCTTCCAGCCATACAACCTCTTTCGAAATGGATCCAGTTAGATTCAACCTCCAATGCCCTCATCCGATTTAAGAGGACGGCTCACCTCGTTGGTATTCAGGATCAAGGTCTATGGCGTTCTCGATGATCTGGTCTGTCAGTAGGAATAACAATAAGCTCTGAGAAGCGGGACTACATTGCGAATTATCATACCATAAAGTGACTTGGCAGTATACTGCGCTGTCCGGGGTGCACGGAGAACATGGCTAATCTTGTATTCTTTAGGACCCTTCTTGGTCTTGGTGGTACGCTTTGAGAGTGGTACGTCGTCTTCATCGGAGGAGATGTCAGTCAAGTCTGAGATGTCGGAAAGCGACATCTTCAAAGGTAGTGGCGAAATCAGTCAAACTGCGCGACAAATCGAAGGGAACAACTATACCTGTGAATGGGCTAGGACTTTTGTGGGTGGGAATGGTTAATTGCGAGCTGGCGTGGGAATTGAAGAGGTGCCAGACGGACTCACAGGGTTACGACGATACGGCCACGTTACGTCTATTCGAAGACTGTGGTGCCAGTGGGCGGGAGGTGCAAGTTGGTGTGGTTAACACAGGCAATGTGCAGCCGTAGATTACGTAGAAATTTGTCCGTATTTTTTGCTCCAAACTTCCTTTTCCGTCGTAGTGCTCCGACTAGACGATGATCAAGGACAGAACTCGGTTCCGTTGGACAGCGTCTATGGAGGGATTGGCAAAGAAGACTTGGGCGCCTCGTTCCATGTATATTACGATCGTGCAATGCCATCATTCACCAAGCGCTGGCAACAGGCGCTCGGTGAGCCATATCTACTAACTTTACGTGTGTTTACACCTGCGTCTTTCTGGTCATCACGTGATGCTGAGATTTGCGCTCCGTTTGAATTGTGAGACGCGTCGCGTCGCGTCGATGCAAAGTGTATGAACTCTCACGCAAAAGATGCGGATCGAAGAGCTCGTCTTGGAAGGTAGGTCGTATGACTTCACCAGGCTATGCTCTAACGTGGTTATGTAGGATTCAAGTCTTATCCAGTCCGGACCCAAATAACGGGATGGGATCCTTCGTTTAACGCCATCACCGGCCTGAACGGCTCAGGAAAGTCTAACATCCTAGATGCGATATGTTTCGTTCTTGGAATTACAAATATGGCTCAAGTTTGTCGATCGTTTCCTAGCATGGTGAGCATCCCTAAAGCTGTTATACAGATGCGAGCGCAGAACCAACAAGATCTCATCTATAAACGTGGCCAAGCTGGTATCACCAAAGCGAGCGTTACTATCGTCTTCGACAACTCAGATCGGGAGAAAAGCCCAGTGGGGTTGGAGAATTATAAGCAGATCACAGTCACTCGCCAGGTAGTTTATACGCTCTAAAGCGCCTGACGCCTAATAACCGTTTACCGATGGTAGATTGCGCTCCCCAATATCTCGAAATACCTACTGAACGGACACAAGTCTACTCAGCAAGCAGTCCAGAATCTTTTCCAGAGCGTCCAGCTAAATATCAACAATCCCAATTTCTTGATTATGCAGGGTCGCATTACCAAGGTCTGTTATCTCTATGCCCACAATATTTATTTTTACATGTACCTCTCAGGTCCTGAATATGCGACCTCAAGAAATTCTCGGGATGGTGGAGGAAGCGGCTGGTACTCGAATGTTCGAGGATCGCAAGGACAAAGCGAAGAAGACGATGGACAAGAAGGATAAGCGTGTTCAGGAGCTCAATTCGATCCTCGTGGAGGAGGTTTCCCCGAAACTAGAGAAGTTTCGAAATGAGAAACGACAATTCCTCGCCTGGCAAAAGGATCGCACGGAACTCGAGCGAATTGGCCGTATGCTTCGTGCGTGGGGCTGGACCGACGCGAAGCGAAAAGTCGAGGCGGCGGGAGAGGATATCAAAGCTAAAGAGCTCGAGAAAGATGCCACGGATAAGCAGAAGAAGAGACTGATGAAAGAGTGCAAAGCTGCAGAAGGGATGTACGAGGAAGTCAACAAGAAACGCGAAGCCGAACGGAAGAAGGGAGGGAAATTAAAGAAGTTGGAGGAAGAAGTCGCAGGGCTGGATAAGGAGCTTGAGAAGTTCCGCACTCAAATCCAGCTCGCGAACGATAATATCGACGAAGAGCAAAAGAGGGTCGCTGCTTCACGAGGGGAACTGCAAAGCCTACGCGACTCGCTGGACGACAAACGACGTCAAGTCAACCAGCTCCAGAATGCGTATCAGGACGTGAAGACATCTCATGACGCTGCGCAAGCCACCCTTTCCAACTCGGAGGAGCTCCTTCAGACGCTCTTAACCGGAGTGACGACATCCAATACCGGGAATACTGGCGGAGGCTATATGGGCCAAATTGCGGAAGCCAAGGCGCGTCTGGCGCAGGGCACCGCTGAGGAAGAGCAGAATCGTATGAAGCTCTCCATGAACGAAAAGGAGCTGAAAACCCTGGAGGCAAGATATAAGGAGGTAGAGAGGGACGCTAGCCAGGGACAGCAGAACCTCGCTAAGATGAACGGGGAACTTGAGAAGTTAAAACGTCAGTTGTCTGAGTGTGGCTGGAGTGCGGAGCAACAGCAACAGTTTGACGCCGAGCTGCGAACTGCCCGAGGCGAGGTCCGTGCGCGAATAGAGGTGAATGAACCTTTATGATGTCTGGTAGTTGCTAACCGTTACTTATAGGCGCGTGATGCTGTCAAAAACCGTCTCTCTAATTTAACCTTTGACTACGCATCGCCTTATCCCAACTTCGATCGCAGCAAAGTCAAAGGTCTCGTTGCCACGTTGACTTCGATCCCCCCTGAACACTCTGGGAAGGCAACAGCGCTCGAGATAGCCGCTGGTGGCAAGTTATACAATGTCGTTGTCCAGGACGAAAATGTTGGCAAGGACCTTCTACAGAAAGGCAAACTCAAGAAGCGCGTGACGATCATACCCCTCAATAAGATCAATGATTTCAAACTGGGCCCAGACGTATGTATACGAATCCAATATTGTCCGTCGTCAAATTGTCTCATAACCTTGGCAGAGGCTGGCTCAGGTGGATCGACTCTCTCAAGGGACGGCGAGCGTCGCACTTTCGCTTATCGGATACCCCGACGAAGTCGCTCGCGCCATGGCCTACGTATTCGGCGACACGATTATCTGTGCTGACGCCAAATCCGCCAATGCAGTCACGTTTGGCGCCAAAGTGCGCTCTGTAACGCTGAATGGTGACGTCTATGATCCTTCCGGAACACTTAGTGGTGGAGCACCGCCTAGCGGAAGTGGCGTGTTGCTCCGAGTCCAGGAGTTGCTGGAAGCAGAGAGAAGTTTAGAGCAGGCTAACGCTCGACTTGCGGAGTTGGAGAGGGCGGAGGGCGCAAGCCGGGACAGGAGAGAACGGTGGAAGAAGCTCTCAAGGGACGTGGAGATCAAGGAACACGAGCTTCGCTTATTGGACGAGCAAATTGGGGGGAGCAACGCGGCCAGGGTAAGAAACATTTCTCTGTCTACTTCGTTGTGACGTGACGCGTGATATCTAGATCGGTGCCGAGGTTGAGTCACATAAACAATCCATTGTTGAACTCCGTAATGCGGTCCAAGCCGCAAAGGATAAGCAGAAGGCCGCCGAAGATGATGTCAAAAGACTCGAAAGAGATATGCGCGAGTTCAAAGACAACAAAGAAGGCAAGATCGGCGAGCTAAAAGTGAGAGTCTCGTGAACTTTTCGTATGGTCTTATTCAAGTTCGTGCAGAGCAATATTTCCAAGCAAAAGGGTGCTGTCCAGAAGCAGGCTGTTGTTGTGAAGACGCGCCAAAAGGAGCACCAAACAGCGGTGTTGGAACTAGGTGGGTGAGACTCGAATTCCTTCGATCAAACTGATTTGTTGCCATTTGTTAAGAACAAATGGAAAATGATATTCAAGCTGCAGAGGTCGCGGTTCAAAATGCCCTCGGTCAAGTCGACAAGATGCAGAAAAACGTGGGCGAGATCCAAGATAAGGTGGCTGACGTTGCGGTTTGTCGTGGATCTGCTACCAACATGCTCTCTAAACTAATGGCTTCATACAGGCGAAACATGCAAAAGCGGAGGCCAAGTTGCAAGAAGAACACGCAACTCTCACACACTTCGACAACGAACTGAAGCAACTCGATGACGCTATAAAAGCCCACAAAAAAGGGATTACTGAAGCCGAACTTAACACAAAGCGTTTGGAACACGATATGAGTACCCTTGAAAAGGACAAGATCACTCAAGCTGGAGTCATGGCAAATCTCGAGAAGCAATATAGCTGGATTCGTGAAGAATGCCAGTAAGTCGTGCTCCACCAGTCACGATAATCAACCCATCGTCTTTCAGGTCGTTCGGCAAGCCCGGATCTCCATACGATTTTAATTCCGTTGACATCGCAGCTCTGTCCGGCAAGGCAGATGAATTGGAGAATCGACAACGAAGTATGAAGAAGAAGGTTAATCCCAAGGTCATGAATATGATCGAAACGTACGCACACCATCGTGATGAACGTCTGACATACATCTCACTGCCCACTCTAGCGTAGAGAAGAAGGAAACTGAGATAAGGAAGATGATGGCCACTGTTTTAAAAGACAAGCAAAAAATAGAGGAGACGATCGCGGAGCTTGATCGTTATAAACGCGACGCCCTTCAAAAGACCTGGGAGAAAGTTGACGGGTGAGACTTGTAGCTCTCGCCACCCAGAACGACACATTAATACCGCGCCCCGCAGAGACTTCGGCGCTATATTCGCAGAACTATTACCCGGAAATTTCGCGAAACTACAACCTCCAGAAGGACAAGACCTGATGCAAGGCCTTGAAGTGAAGGTCCAACTGGGATCTGTGTGGAAGCAGAGCCTTACGGAGCTTAGCGGTGGGCAGCGGTACGTCGGGAATAGTGTCTGGTGTCAAACCCTCATGCGCTACCAAACCAGGTCATTGATTGCGTTGTCTCTCATAATGGCGCTTCTCCAGTTTAAACCTGCACCGATGTACATTCTAGACGAGATTGATGCGGCGCTTGACCTATCGCATACCCAACATATTGGTCAGCTCTTCAAGAACCGATTCAAAGGCTCCCAATTCATCGTTGTATCCCTCAAAGAGGGTCTCTTCACCAACGCCAACGTGTTGTTCCGCACGCGTTTCCGGGATGGCACGTCTATCGTCGAAAGGACAGTTGATAGATCAGGTTCCTCGTTGTACCACAACGCGCAGCAAAACGATAGCCAAGCAAACGCAAGTGGCCGGAGATCACGACGGGCCGCGTAAGGTAGGACTGTGGGTGTGTGGATCGCTTCATGTTGCAGTGTTTTAGATCAATATTGTAGGCTATATTGTATTTACGACTATTTCCCATTGCTAAGCCGCGCCCCTCGTCGAAGACCTGAGTAATTTTACAACTTATGAGTACGGAAGTTTACCCCACCCGGCTGGGATCATGGCATCGTAAGTACGATGTGCCTTGCCGAGTGACAATAGGTAACTTTATTGTGTAAAGACCCAATTGTCTGCTCGCAGCTGTATCGCAACTCGGAGTCAAGGTGCTCCGCGGCTGATTAAAGCCCCGCAAGGGCACCCGAGCTCACGTGAAGGCGAGCAGCTCCTCATAATGACATAATGACATTTCCACACGCCCAATGAAGTAAGATACCCATCACACACTGTTTTGCAAGTGAGACCCATCAAGTCATCTTCAAAGTTCAATCTAACTTTGGCGGAGACGGCAGTGATTTGGCCAGGCCAATTTAGACCTTTGTATTCATATCCGCTGAAAGAGTCTTAGATCTCAGGAGCACCCAAGTATTGGAACGTTGTGCTGGCCCGAAGTTCGTTACCTTCCTAGTAATGACTTCGCAGTGTTCGCACTCACTCTTGCGACCAAGGTCTCAGTTTCGGAGATCGTTGTCATGGTACTTATGGTGGTTACAGGGATGCACTGTTTCCTGTTGTAGACTTAGCAAAGCTTCCGCTCAGGTGGGCACGATATTGGCCCTGACACTAGCATGCAAATTGACTTTGCTTTTCCTGACTAAAGCTGACCTTAGTCCTTTCGAGTGTCCCTCAAGTCCGGGTCCCATCCTACGCCTGATCGGTTACCTTACAAGAATACGCTTGTTCACACGATCGTGCTTCTCCGAGTTCACATAAGTCGTCACAAATTGGCATCCCTGAGTGCTTAAGAAGTCCTCCGGGTTGGAGATTCTCAACCATGCCGAGATGCTTATCGCTTGCTGGAATTTACCTTCATCTATATAGGACGCGGGCTTACCAGCTTATGGCCCACGCTCTCATCTTTTGCTTTCTCACTGGCACCTCGAAACGGTGAGTTTATCATGAAGTTGTCTGCAGTTTACATCGTGCGAGGTATGTATAACGAATAGGTTTCTAATATCCTCCATGTTAAAGTTCCCTAGTCACCGCGAGCGTCTTTCAGGTCTCAGGACTGTTCTTGACGGCCTGGCGGATCTATATTCGTCTCAGAATACACCGTTTCTGGTGGGAAGATGCCTGGGCAGCTGTCCTATTGTTCACGGGTATGCTCTGGATAATAGCGGAATGGGTTTTTTTGACCACTGGTGAGCATCGGATGACCGCATGAATACGACACCGAAGTCACTCGTTGTCGACTCAACTAGATGGCTTGACGTCTATTATAAACAGTTGGATCTATAGTATCAGCTTTACCAGTATCGTGAGGTTTGTATTTATTCGCTTCCGTTTTCTGCACCACACTGCTTACGTTGCATATTTAGGTTGGTCCGTATGAGTATACTGTTCTCTATCATCAGGATCACTCAGGGACCCCTCCTCAAATTCACCTACGCTGTCGCAGTCTTTGAAGTTGCGTGCTGGATCGTGCTTATCGCTCAGAAAGTCGTACAATGTGCTTCCGATCCAAGCTGGCACCATCGAAAAGTTACGTCTGGAAAGCCGTTTTGTCGGGTGAATTCAGGAATTTCAATCTTCGAGCTCACGAGTAAGCTCAGTCTCCATTCACCTATCCCTCAAGTACTGATCATAACAAACTGGGATATTCAGCCGATTGTGTCGCAGTCTCTATTCTCGTTGTAATTCCTCTACGCATGCTCTGGAGGGTCAAACTACCCAGGCGTCAGAAAAGAATGATTCTCGCCATCTTTGCTTCCAGTGTCGTTCTGGCCTTTGGATCGCTCTTCCACACGACTGGCCAGTTTCTCAACATGTTCCTGGTGATGATTGCAGGAATAAACGTCGAAGTGTGTCTCTTCTTTCACATTCTAACCTTGGACGATACTGAAAAGCTTTTGGGTCCTCCACCTCAAGGTCGCTCTAGCACTCCTTGTCTGCAATCTTCTTGTCGTCGTGACCTACACATATCGATACCTCCTTAAGGACAGAGAAGGAGATGATGACACGACCACGAGTGATGACTCCTCGAGTTACGACGATGATTTCACGACACGGCAGTGGGATCATAATCATAATCTGACAACCGTTGAGCTTGACGATCTTTCGAGCGATTTTCTAACCACCGGGTGTCGGTCAGAAAGCGTTTGAGTTTTCGTGGGACCCCACGAAAGGGTCGGCTTTTTCTGGAAGGGATATCTATTACACACCTTTGGACACCGGGCTTACAGATCCGGTCATTTCTCACACTATGCCTGTAGTCCGGTCTTGTCGAGGTTTCAAGGGCCTTGTGTTATTTGCAAAGTAAACATATGCACGATATGTAATCCAGACGCTGTATATACTTTCAGGTGTCTTTCAAGCCAGAGCGTGGTACTGCCCGGAAGCCAACCTGCCAGGAAGAATGAGCTTAATGAGTTGTCACTAGAAAGAAAATGTGTGATCGTCAAGTGCTTAACCGGCGGCTTACGCACCCAGGGTCCCTGAGAGTGAAGCTGCTGATATGGAGATATAGACAAATGAGAGAATCGCGAAGACGCTGAGTGATCACTGGCATGAGCATGACAAGCGGCAGGCACCGCCACCGATACGATCCTTCGATGCGCCACATAGTTATGATAATATTGCACACGCTATTAGGATCGTGTCAAGACCCACCGTTGTCTTGGGATCGGTTCGTCTTGCGAGTTACGGATGCGCCCCTGGGTCGTGTGCTGATAAACTGGTGGCCCAGTACGGGCCTGGGGCCTGTGCACTGGTGAGTACTACCAATGCATCGTCACGGTCACAAATTAGGCCGATATCCGAACTCCCTAATAGATGAAGTGCAGGCAAAGATCGATTGTCGCAATAGACCGTTTACAAGTATGAAGCCGGGCGAAACTCTTAGAACGTCTCCTCACTCGCAGCTCACTGGCAGGCCAATGATTGACATTCCATTCCCCACTGCAAGGGTGATGATCTGGGAATCTTGTTCCTACGTCCTAAATGATGGTTGACATGCTTTGCAACCTTGACTCATCGAACCAGGGTTAAATCCCGTCAATTCGGCCCATTCGCGGCCGGATTCTTCAATTTTTCCGAGCAAGGAAATATTCGTGTTGGGGGGCATCGTACGTCGCTACCACATTGGCGCGGTGTGCCTAGGTCCTAGCAATTTTATATACTTTTGGAAGGCATGCTCCTATTGATACCAGGTCTTAGTTCGATCAAGACTTGGTACGTGGATCTGGTCCCATCGATGGTGACAATAAGTATTTTAGTGCTTAATCTCTGAGCACTAACACGCCAAGGTGGCCTGAAACAAAGTCATTCGACGTGTCTCTCCAACTCTCACCCATGCGGCGTGATAGCTACTAGCCGAGTGACCCACGGAATACTCGGAAAGCGTCCTTCCCGAGTCGTTACTGCATCGGACCCTGCAGGTTCACTGATGAGTAATGATCCGGCCGGCGGTATCGCGGCGCAATTTGCACTGCAGATCCCCTCAATGTTCCACTCCACGATGTTCTGTGACTTTGCTCTTGCCGGCAATTTCCTCCATAAGTATGGCAGTCGTTCGAGTCGCTCGCTGATTTTTAACTGGGCCATCCGATCACCGCACTCACTGACACCTCGTTATCCCTGGACCTAGAATGGCTATATCTTACGTGCGGGGTGTGTATGGGCAGTTCGTCAGATCATATCAGTTGAAAATGGAACTGATCGTTTTCCCAGGGTTTCTGGGTTGCTTCTGACAGCGTGGAGAATATACTTTCGTCACAAGATTGGCCGTTTTCGGTGGGGGGATGCATGAGCGGCTATATTGCTCGCCACAAGCATAATTTGGATTGTAACATGCTGGAGTCGGGATACCACTGCAGATTTTCAGGGAAAAGTTGGCATGTAGCTGGTCTGATCTCCATTGTGGTCGATTGGTTTAATTTCATTGGATTTGGCATCATTGTAACGTGCGTGTTCACGCTTTTCAACCCCATGGGGATTTTTTGCCTTACTATTTTGTAGGCATAAGTACTTTATTTTTTTATCATCAGGAATCAGGATGATTTACGGATGTTCCACCTGGTTATATTCACCTATGTATGCGCGGCGTGCTGGATAATACTTATCATCCAGATGGCCGTACTAGTACGGTGTGGTTCAGATCCCAGCTGGCATCAGGTATACTTTCGGAGCGGCACCATGCCTGATAGGACCGCACGTCACAATCTTTCAGTTTATAGGTCAGTTCATGCTTCGTACTTTTACTGATCCTTTAGACTGGTAACACTGACCTGTGTGTTCAGCTGATTGTGCCGCAGCATTAATTCTCGTCCTGATTCCTCTGCACCTGCTCTGGAGGGTCAGACTACCCAGACCTCAAAAAGAATGATCATCCCCAATTCTCTCAATATTTGCCTCCAGTGCTATCCTAGCCTTCGCGTCGCTCTTCCATTTACTTGCCCAGATTCTAAGTCTTTCCATCCTCATAACTGCCGGTATGTATGTCAAAGTGACTCTCCACAACTCGGGCTTTCCTAACTCCCCTTCAGGTCGCTCTGTCAATCATCATCTGTGACTTGCTTGTTGTTGTGACGTACACATATAGATTTCTGCTGCGCGACATTGGCGAATCCGATATGAGGGGCACGGATACAAACAACGACAACGACTTACAACGCGACTCGCGAGCAAGGCCAACCACTACTGCCGAAACAACCTTATCTCTGACAACTATTGACCTGGACGGGGCTCTAAGTCCGAACGTAGGTCGCGATGAACTTGTGTGAAAGAAGCAGTCCTTGACACCTCCACATTGTAACGTCGGTATTGCTGCAGATACTCCGAGTCGTCGGTAATGAATTACCACGGCATTTGTATTGCTTGAGTTTGAGTCGACAGTTCTTTGCGTCGGAGATCGAGGACCATGGCGTTTGCTCAAAGCCACATGTGAAGGTGAGATGTCCAGCTCGGATCCCCAGGCCCGGTCACCGGCAAACGCCGCTGAGACCCTCCGACTTGATCATGCTCCTGCAAGTGGGAGAACTTTAACTTAAAGTTTTGTGTTGTCGCGGCGCCACAGGCCCATAGCTGTTGAGTTCGTTGTCACGAAGTCATGGTCACTTTTTGTTCTAACACGCAAGCTTCCCTTTGACGAATCACATACTGCATTTTACGTGACCAACTCGTACGGGTGATTGGTGCCCCGACGCTCACGGAGAAGTATCTGTAAAAGAAAGTGGTGCGAACATCCGATGATTCTGATCCGGCTCTTCAATGAAGTTGCGAAACGTGAGGAGAAGTGGACTCGAAGTGAACTCGGTTTATTTTGGTGGCAACACTAATAGTGCTAGTGCCAACAGAAGATATTCATCCCAGCCTTATTACTAGGCACCGTTGATGATGGGACCAACCTTCCTAAGTTACAATAGTGGACAGGGGTGTCGGTATGATCACAACACAATTCTCACTATGTCATGGATCCTGACATCAGCAAACCAGACGTGTCCTGTAATTAAGGCTCCAGAGACCACAGAGGCACAGGTCTGTGACAGACTGGGGAATCCTGGGATAAAGCTGGGGGTACTGGAGACACTGGAGAAATATTAGAGGAGAGGAGGACTAAATAAAACCTGACCAAACAAACTAAACCTGGC
>JBBPMU010000378.1:10241-25901 GCA_038090475.1 Wakefieldia striispora | reverse complement strand
TCGTCCAATAGGACACCCACGGCCTTTCTAGATAGATAAGACCGATTACTATATACGTACTCCCTGTACAGTATATAAGACAGAGAGTCTCCTGCAGAGCTCTCTAACCAGAATTCGAACACTGTTCATCTTACCACACTTTTGCACCTCACAAAGGACCACTCCACTTACTCTTTGATCTACCTCGATCAACACTAGTGAGTTATCTCTCTCCTAGTGTCCATAACCTCTGCCCTTTCGCCCTGCTGTGCGAAAGCCTAGTCACTTAGGTGATTAGAGATTAAAGCAATCGCCTGGTTCGATTGCTTTAGTGCACTCATTCCTTGGCTTCTGCAACTTCTATTGCAAGTTTATCGAAAACTTCTCTGCCATTGCCACTCCCCTCATCGCCCTCACTTGCAAATCTTTGGTCTGGGAATGGAAAGAAGACCAGCAGAAAGCCTTCAACACTCTTAAGGCTGCCTTCCTCATACTCCCGGTCCTCTCTATGCCAGACCCACAGATCCCCTTTACTGTTATGACTGATGCCTCCCTCACTGGTGCTGGAGCAGTCCTTATGCAAAAAGACCCCAATGGTGATCTTCACCCTTGCTGTTATTTTTCTACCACCTTCTCCCCCACCGAATGAAATTACGACATCTACAATCAGGAACTCCTCACTGTTATCAAAGCTTTTGAGGAATTGCACCAATACCTCAGTGGCACCCCACACCTGGTCACCATCATTACCAACCACAAAAACCTTGCCTTCTTCAAAGAACCTAGGAAACTCACCCGGCAACACACCCAATGGATGCTCTTCTTACAGGATTCCAACATATTGTTTGACACTTGCCCTGGCTCCTACATGGGTCCCACAGACACCCTCTCCTGAAAGGACCATGTCAATACAAGTGAGGATAACCAGGACATCGTCCTCCTCCCACCCAACCACTTCATCAATATTATTGACACTGACCTTGCTAACTGCATCACCAAAGACTCCCCTTCCGATCCCCTGGTCATCAAGGCCTCCTCCCATATTTCTAAGGGAACGTCCCTGTTCACTTGCACAGTCTCTACAGACTGGGAACTCCATCACAACTCTCTCTTCTTTCAAGGATGCCTTTATATTCCCCCCTCAGCCTGACATGACCTCATAAACTCAGTCCACTCTTCCCCCACCATGGGCCACCCTGGCTATTTCCAACTCCTTCATCTCCTCCACCAAGATTACTGGTGGCTAGGAATGGCTACCTATGTCCAATGATTCATCTCTGGGTGTGCCATGTGCCAAGCCAACAAGATTATTACCCATCCTACTACCCCCCCTTTATCCCCAATTTCTTCAGCTGCCACTTGTCCATTCCAACAGATCTCTGTGGATCTCATCACCTCCCTCCCTCCCTCCACAGGCCATGATTCAGTCATGGTTGTAGTAGACCATGGACTTAGTAAGGGGGTAATTTACATCCCTTGCTCAAAAAATATCTCCACAGAAGGGGTTGCTACCCTCTTCTTCTCACATGTTTTCCCTTGCTTCGGACTCCATGACAAACTCATCTCTGATCATGGTCCTCAATTCTCTTCTGCTTTTGCCAAAGAATTAGCCCACCTCTTGCAATATGACCTTGCTCTCTCCACTGCCTACCACCCACAAACCAATGGAGAGACAGAATGAGTAAACCAGGAACTAGAAATCTATCTTCACATCTTCTGTGAAGGAAGGCCCACCACCTGGACCTCCCTACTTCCAATGGTGGAATTCACTCACAATTCTAATATCCACTCTGTCACTGCCCAAACTCCATTTTCCCTCATGTACAGATATGAACCACAAAGCTACCCCTCCCTTTCTAAAACCACCTTCATTCCTGCCACTGAACACTGCCTCACCTGACTAGATGAAGCACAGAAAGAAGCATTAGCTGTGCACCAAAAGGCTCAAGCTGATATGAAAAGCCACATTACCACCAAATTCTCTCCCTGGAAAATTGGTCAATGGGTCTGGCTTGACAACCAAAATCTCAAACTCAGATATCCTTCCTGAAAACTAGCCCCTAGATGAGAAGGTCCCTTTGAAATCACTCAAGTCCTCTCCCCTGTCACCTATCACCTCAAACTCCCCCCTACCTGGAAAATCCACAATGTATTCCACACTTCCCTCCTATCCCCATATAAAGAGACTGAAGAACATGGCCCTAACTTCTTGAAGCTGCCACCAGATCTCATAGGAACAGAAGAAGAATACAAAGTCGAAGCCATCGTGGGACATCAGGGTTCCACATGGAGACCACAATTCCTTACCAAATGGAAAGGCTATCCTTCATCCAACAACACATGGGAACCTCCTTCCAACCTTGTCCATGCCAAGGAACTCCTTGACATATGTATATAAGGCCTCCCAACCCTCCATTTTCCCCCCATCCACTCCAACTCATAAATGATTGAAATCACTCTCCCCCTCATTGTATTCCTCGTATTCTCTGCCCTCACCTTGTTCATCTTTTATTCCATCTTTGCTCTTGCCCAAAAAGTCCAATACTCCCATGATGACCTCTTTGCCATTTTTTGAATAACAATTTCACCTTTACCTTTGGCATTGTCTCCCCTCACAATGTCGCCTCCCCAGACTTCCACTTCTCCTCCAGTGGGTCAAATGACAACTGGAACACCGCCACTTGGGGAGACAACTCTTGATTCCTCCCACCTTGAACGATTCCACCTCTCTATTCACCACACCATTCAGCAGACCATAGACTTGTTTTCTTCCCACTCCTCTATGAACCCTACTCCACTGGTTTCTCCTGAACCCTACCAACTGGATACTCCCTTAGATGCTCTCCTTTGCACCCTAGATCCAATTCCAGTCTACCCTTCTCGTCTTCCCTCCCATCCCTGCAATATCTTCTATGCCTCGATCCTCGTGTCCCCAATGCTCACCTGTGAACTATTCAGCTACCTCTCTTCATGGAGTCCATGGTCCTCACTATCCTCATCTGCACATTTCACAACTCAGTCCTCGTGACAGAGATCCAACAATGCTCCCCCACCCAACTTAGAGAATCTTGGTTGGCAGCCCTCTCTACAGTGATCATCGGAACAGGAGCTTCTATACTTGAGGCCCTACACATCGTCGGCTTCAGGGTCATTGTTCTCAGACTATCCCCAAATGCCCTCCAACCTCTCCTCCAACCAGTCCTCATTGGACTTTCCCCCTCTGAGCAACTACAATACATTCCACCCAACCTCCTTCCTGAGAACCACCCTATTGGACGAGTAGTCAGACTCCAACCCACTACCAGAACTCCTCTACCCACCCCAATCCCCATCACCCCCATCCAACTTGATGTCGTGGACCCCATTTCCCTCTCCACTGGTAGCCCTGCTCCTCCACCATATTCTCCCCATCATGGGTTTGTTCTCCACAGACTCTCACCTACCCCTGCTTTGCTGAATCTGGGATCAACTGGACCCTGACCAAGTCTTCACCCATCCACTTCAGTCACCTCTCATGATGAGGCCATCAACACCATCAGCAATTTCCTTGCCTCCCTTGCTCAAGCCACCTCCCCCACCCATGACTCCCCTCTGCTCCCCATCCCCCCTCCCATCTGTCAACGACATCCTTGCAGACGTGCTTGCTTTCATTGCAGAAGCATTGGACATTTCCAACCAAACTGTCCCCACTACTACTACACCTCCTGTTGACGACACTCTCCTGGACACCTCATCCATGAGTGCCCCAGACATTCTAACTAGGTCCAACAACCTATTCATGATGATGATGATGGGAACAACATCTCTTTTTGATCATATTGATTCAGAGAATCAATTTTATGATGTGGAGGCTAATGTTATGGTTTCGAGTACCACCACCACTTGGGACTCAGACAAGGAAACTCTATTCTGGGAACAATTGTTAGGACAAGCGTTTACTGGGATAGAAGCCAGTGTGGACATTTATTTCTTTTCTCCTACTTCTCACTTCAACAGACATTGGCATGATATTGCCTCTACCACGGCCCCTACATCTGGGTATAACTCCTTCTTATCATTTACCCATGACAACTTACCTTTCAACTTCTAATGGGAATTACCACCTTCCCATGTGATATGGATTAACCAGGAGTTTCCCTAACTCCAGTGCCTGGCAGTCCCCTTGTTCCCTATTTCTCTTTATATCTTATGGAACTCCTTTCATCTCCTTTTAGCATTCCCTTTTTAGGATGTGGAACTCCATATCCAATTATGGTATTTCCTTTTACACACTACATGACTTGTTGATTTCCTTTTACATGACACATGTTGGTTGATTCCCTTTTTCTGACATGCAATACATTGTTGTCTCTTGTTTGCCCCTTGTACTATATAAGCTATCGCTGTAGTAGAATAGCTCCTCAGCTAATTCTATGCACTTCTGCCTTGTAAAGACTTTGCTCCTCTGAAGGTCACTTGTCTCATACACCCGCTGCTAAGCCCTTCAAGCTTTCTGAAACAAGACTGAAGAGTCGAAGGTTGAACCTCTAAACCTCAAAGGCGAAGTCTTCGGTCCAACCGGTATCGTCACAAAAGAAAGTAAAAGATAGAGCGCCGGTTTATCCTCTGGCTAGGAGTGTAAATGATGAGAGTTTCCCAGTAACCCCTCAGAATATCCTAAGGGGGTCCAGCCTAGACGATAACCACCTGGGTATGATTTTTGAAGTAGCTAAGACTGGGGAATCCAGTCTACATGGTACTCTACTTATATATGTCCGGCAAAGTGCACACGGACCAAGAAAACGAATAAGGAAATACTAAGTATGGCAAGTGCCCTTCAGGTGTAAGACCTGGTAATCCACGTATAGTAATGTCTGTCCGATGAAAGCATATCATGAGTCAAGAGGAATGAGTAAGATGCACAGCTCTCTATGGCATGTGCCTTCCGATACGATCACGATCGGGTAGTCTCGTAAGAAAATATGACTAAGAGAGAAATCGTCAATATGTCCAAAACGGGTTATTCCCAAAGAGGAGCCGCCGGGATGAAGTCTGAAGGTCTCGACCGACGGCAATCGGCAAATGCCGCTAAGTGGTCACGTGCAACAGATCACGTGACGAAGGAAATTATACTGTTGCAAGAGCATACCAAAAGGGAGACATCAGGTGACGTCTAGTCACGTGATCTTCGAAGTACATGTAGACGGCTCTCTTCAATCGGATTGCCGCAAGAAAGGAGGTTCTAAGTAAAGTTTAAAAATGTCAGTAAAGTATAGCGTCTTTCAGGAATAAAATATAGGGTTCGTAACACTTTCTCTCTGAATAAGGACTTTACCCTAACAGGTCTTAGTCAATACTCTGCTCCAGGACATTGTCAAACTCCTCAAGTACAAACAGGACAGTCAGCAATGTCTTTGTTCCACACACACATAACACCAAGTACTCTAAAAGGAATGACTAAATATGATCATCACTGATAAGGTGGTAATCTGGTAATTTGAATAAGGGAATAGAAGTCCAAGGGAAACATATCATGAGTCATCATCTATGAGTGAAGATAAGAATAATAAGGAAGAGCCAATAGCAAAAGAAGAGTGGAAGATAAGCTATTGGCCAATCGGCAAATGCCGCACAAGGTCACATGTGTCAGATCACATGACTGAAGGAAATTTATACTGACATAGGAGTGTACCAAAAGGGGAATGTCACATGACTTGAGAAATACAGGTTGTGTTCATCTTTGAGGACTGAACACATATAAGAGAGAGTCAGTGAAGTAAAAAGTTCAAGATAAAGTGTATGATTCATAACAACCACCACCACCATGAACACCACCACTGCTGCCTCACCACAGCAGATGTCAGCACTGCCCCCCTCTTAGGCCAGACAACACATATGATGAATGCAGGGATCTGGTTAAACAGGTACAGGACATTGAGGACCAGGCCACTTGGAAGGAGTTAATCAGTGAATTGTCTTGTAATGATGAGCCACAGACTCTGGACATCCCTGGTGGCATGCCACACTCCCTGACTCCATCAGAGGAAGATGTAGAGTGTCTAATCTAGGAAGGGGGAGATGCATTGGTCAATTTCCTTTGCTTATGTGCTGTCACCCCTGATGAAGCACTATGGTTGAATTACCAGGAATGGATCTTCAGGGACATTTTAAAACTCCCTGTTATGATTTGAACACTTTATCGAACTTTTTACCACACTGACTCTTCTTACATGTACTTGATCCTTGAAGACGAGCACAACCTGTATTTCTCAAGTCACATGATGTTCCCCTTTTGGTATGCTCCTATGTCAGTATAAACTTCCTTCAGTCACATGATCTGACACATGTGACCACTTGTGGCAATTGCCAATTGGCCAATAGTGTATCTTCTGCTCTTCTTTTGCTATTGGCTCTTTCTTATCATTCTTATCTTTACTCATAGACAATGACTCAGGATATGCTTCCTATGGACTTCTATTCCCTTATTTGATTTCCCAGACTTCCACCTTATCAGTGATGACCATATTTAGTTATTCCTTTTAGAGTACTTGGTCTGTGCACACCTCATTGCCAGACACTATATAGGTAGACAGACTTGCAACTGGACTCCCCAGTCTTATATACTTGATCATACTTCCAAGGGTGTGATTTAAGGATATTGCTCTCTCCTCACTTGGACTCTATCAACATCCTTCTTGACAAATCCATTCCCCTTCCCCCGTGTGTCTGTGCATTGACTTTGTATTGCACCCCTATGGACTCTACAGTACATCCTAGGACTCAGTCTTGACTTTGCATCTTGATCTTTTGGTTTTGTTTAGGTGATTCACATCACTCCCTCCTGCTGAGCAAGCTGAATGGTGCAAAATGTGTGAGGATGAACTCAACATCATGAAGAAACATGGTGTCTGGGAGCTTGTAGACCAACTGCCCTCACAAAAGATCATCAAAAATCATGGGCCAACCCATGAATTCTAGCATGGTTGAGGTGACATACAAGAAGTTACTGATGAATATCCAGAAGATTGCCAAACATGCATATCATGGAGCAAAGTTAGAAGGCACCTTGGCAGAATGGGCACAAAGTGGGATGTAAGTTTTGTTGTGTTCTATGGCCATTTGTGTTGATTTACATTTATTGATTTTTAGGGTTGGTTTCACAGTGCATGCAGACAATGATGGCAATGACGATGAGTTTGGTGGTGTAATCTCTGACTTCAATGACCCAGATGGGTAATTATGTAGTCCCAGATCCCACCATAATATATACATTTTTTTGTCTGTTATCTGGATATGATACAGTCTACATTGGCCTTAGTGCAGAGTTTGTCAAGTGGGACAGGAATGGTCAGACTCGACAAGAGACAACACAACTACATATTTTGACATAGTACACAGTCAGTACAGTGGATGGGTCTGATACAACTGTACAAAATTTACAGGTTCTACATATGCAACAGACTTGCACAGTGGCACAGTGACTTGTATGTACAGTGGTGCTACAGAGAAAATGCACTGTACAGCAGCACCACAGATTACTAATCAGCTGCACAGGTTTCAGGTCCATGGCACTGCTGCACAGGGTGTGACCTTTCAGTAATGCTGTGACAACTGTGACAACTTGTACAGCATTGTACATAGGACTTTGAATTTGCTGATGTGCTTGTAAATTCACATACACCTGTGATCTTCAGTGCTGCACCACCAGCAGACAGTGCCTTCCTCAATGGCCAATGGATGTATGCCAACACATCCATTGATTTAGAGGGACTTCCATGTCTACCTGCCTGTGAGACTGCACTCCAGATCAAACACTGCCCTGCCCACCATGTGTGAGCCACTGTAACTGATCCCATCGTTATCAGCAGTGAAGAAGACTCTAGACTGTTGAAAGATAGTAAAAAGGTACCAATGAAGAAGGCAATGTGCAACAAGGCAGATCAAAAGAAGGCCAGATGGGTGGATGTTGATTCCTCAGACAACAAGCCATATATCATCCCAGTTAAAGACAAGGGGAAAAAGGTTGCTGTTGATTCCTTGACAGACAAGGCACACATGAACAAGAGGAGGAGCATGACACTTCTGGACAAGCAAGACAACTACCAATTGCTGGGCCCATCAAGGAAATGCAAAGCAAATGGCTTGGAGGGAAATCACCTGTTGAAGAAACCCACTTCACTGTCTAATCACACACTTGTGGAGGGGAAGGTGTGCACAGTTGATGGGAAGGGGGTAGATCACCAGGAGCATGATGATCTTCCTAAGGATTCTTTATCCCTCAACTCAGACCCTGACCTTGCTGATAGTGAAGGTGAGCTCCCCACTTTCAATGCCAAAGGTATAAATTTCTCATATGGTTAAGTACACATTTGATGCATTCTTAGGACCAAAGGAAGCAGCAGAAATGATAGACTGGTCTGCTGAACTAATGACAGCAGACCCATACATGGGTCCAACAGGGGCACTGGTCCTGCAGGATCCCTGGCCTCCACTAACATCAGCTGCATGTCCCTCATCACCCTCTCCCAAGTGCCCCAAACCCCCCAAGGCACTTGCTGAATATAACAGCTATCACAGCTTGGAAAACCACATACCTTTGACACACAAACATGTGCCATCTCACACTGGCAATTTGACTGGGAGGGTGGCATATGGCAATGGTGTGCCAGTGGTAACACAATTCCCTCCAAACACAGCTGTGCAGACACAGGTTGAGTGGATTGATCAACCCCATCAACAGGTCAGAGGGGGCCATCCATATGTATGTGGAACAAGTGCCATATGGGATGGGGGGGCCACAGCACAGATACTGGAACATGCATGCTGCCTCTCATGAAGGGATCTATCTCAATAAGAGGTATGCTGAGGTGTATCCTGAGGGGATGTATCCAGAGGAAAGGCTCAGATACTGCAACAATATGTATTGTGATGGCATCTACTGCAATGACACCTATGTATCACAGTGATCCTCATGGGACTTATGGTGGGGTACTTCCTCATAGAGGTGGAAGCAAGTTCCCCAACAGGCGACAAAGCAGGCCATGTTATCCTTTAGCATATGTTGATCCCCACCACCTTGGACCCCTTCCTTGTCCTTTGCAAAGTCTGTCACTCTCCAACTTCCTACCCTCTTTGGATCCCCCAGGGCCATGACACACTGTGGAACCTGGTCCATGATATTCTCATACTGTACCATGCTGCCTGACCACTTCTTGCTCTTTCTTGATACATAACTTCTCATTATGCTTATTCTTTGTACTTCTTGTGGTCTGCAACTTCTTCAAATCAGCAAACCAACCTTCATCTGGACAGACTGGACAGACTGACAGATGTCTACAGCAAGGTACCTAACTGGCAACAACTGGACAGATGGATGTTAGACTGCCACAGACTGTGACAGACTGTGACATGCTAGGACAGTCTGAGAGTCTTAGGAGTCTGTCACAGACTGTCCTAGTCTGTGACAGTCTGCAGGTCACATGTCCAGTTCTGGCCAGTTAGGTACCTTGCTAGAGACATCTGTCAGTCTGTCTTGTCTATCACAGTCTGTGACAGGCTGTCCTAGTCTATGATAGTCTGCAGGCCACCTGTCCAGTTCTGGCCAGCTAGGTACCTTGCTGGAGACACCTGTCAGTCTGTCTAGTCTGTCACAGTCTATGAAATTCTAGGAGAAAATGCACTTTATGATTAACAATCATACAAATGAATATTTAAAACACTATGTAGAATTGCAAATACTAACTACAACAAATAAACAATATATATATGTATAATAGAACTACATATACTGTACATCTACTATAATACCTACTACCTAGAGAGAATAGAACATCAATTAGGATATATATAAAGGTAAAATAATAAAGACATACAATCAGACATTAGCAAGACAAAGCTAAGACAATAGAGTTAGTGAGGGCATAAGCATTAGAGGAATAACTTACCAGTGAAGTGTTAATAAATAAAGTGTAGCAAGAAAGTGTAGTGAAAAGTGTAGTGAATGATGTGAGATGATGATGATTGAGGAAAGAGATGCTGTGGGAAAATTTTCAATGTTGGCTGAGTTTAAATATGAAAGAGGAAGAAAATAAAGACAAATAAAAGCCACATTCCTAAAATGGACACAACACAAAATTTGACTAAGTGTTTTGATTGCACATGTATTGACTACACTTTGACTACACTTCATTTAGTACGCTTTTTTGTACACTTGTTTAGCAATGTTTTGACTACAAATTGACTACACTTTCTGGTCCACATTTTTGTACATTTGTTTATGAATGTTTTACTACAAATTGACTACACTTTTGGTCCGCATTTTTGTATACTTGTTTACTACACAATAATTACACATTGACTAGATTGATTAGAGAATAAGGAGGGGGTGATGGGGAGTGGGGGGGGAGGGGGTGGGGGTGATGGGGAGTGGGAGAGGATGATGGAGAGTGGAGGGGAAGGAGGAGGAGATGATGGAGAGTAGGTCAAGCTTGGTCTATTTGGTCAGGTGAGTTTGGTTTATCTCTCCTCCAGCATTTCTCCAGTGTCTCCAGATTCTTCCAGTATCCCCCAGTGCTTCCACAGTCTGTCACTAGTCTGGGACATCCTGTGGTGTCTGGAGCCTTAACTATAGGGAAAGGCTGTTTTGCTGATGCTAGGGGGTCATCATGTCATCAGATTCATTCCCCATCAGAGAATTCTATAGTTTGATTTACCCAGTCAATCTTTGGGTTTACCTGTACCAACCAGGGCATCCTGAGTATGACAGTTTGTGATCTGCAGTTGATCACCATCAATTCCTGTTTGTGTTTGGTGTCAGTGTATCACAGGGTAATGAATACCTTGTGTCTTATTTCTCTGGCCTTGTTCTTGGTCCCATCCACATTCTTTGCTTAGGTTCAGCAAGTCAGATCATAGGAATTTGGTTTCAGATTGCAAAGTCACAATCAATGAATGATCCAGTGGCTTCAGAATCGATGAGGGCAGTTGTTGTGACAACTTCTCCTATCCTTCCCATGTAAAGCAATATGGGAACTTGTATTGCTCTATCAGCAGGAGAGGATACAAAAACAGGGGCAATAATTTGTACAGGAGTCCTTGTCTTTGAGGAAGCAGACATCACTCTACTCCTCAGTGTTGAAAATCCTCATCTTCTTTGGCTTCTTGTTTGAGAGCATCTTGGGGTGTATCTGCGAATAATTCCAAAAGGTGGATTGCTTGATGGGTCTTGAGTCCTTGGCCTTTTGCATAGTCAGAGAGAGCATCAAGGGGAGTATCTTCTTTGGCTGTCCTAATCTTTTGTGCCTGCAGCAGCTATCAGTGATTCTGTCCATTGCAGTGTTTGCCAGAGTAGCATCCTTTCTGATGGCAAACAAAGCACTTGCCATGCTTGATGTGATCAGATTGTTCTGCCAGGGTTAAAGAGACATAGTCCACATCCATGGCCATAGGGTTGCAGGCATGAGGGGTGGATGGGGTTGATCCAATATAGGAGGTCCCTCCTCACTGGAGGGCATCAGTCCAGATAATCACATGGTAGAAATGAGAGGCTTTGTTGAGCCAATCATTGGTGGTAGTTGGTTCCTTCTCTACCACAGTCATCATAGTGGCAAGTTGGTGAGACATGGCTCACTTAAGAAGATCCTTGAGAACAGATTGATCAGTGATGTTGCTTTGGGAGGCTTTGAGTTGGAATGCACTATGGAAGGCATTGAAGTCACCATTGAAAGGTTTCCCTTCCATCTAAATAGAGTGTAGGGTCATCCAGGCAGTGTCAGCAAGGCTTGGGGCATATAAAGACAGTGTGGAAGTCCTTTTCTAAGTTGGTGAGGGTATTGGTCCATGAAGTGACAGGGCTGTTGAGAACCTTCTTGAGCCAAGCTTCCAAGAAGGTAGTGCCACATCCAACATTCATCCAGTTGATATGTGTGATAGTGATCTTCTTGTCATCATACTTTGCCATGTTGATAGACCTTCTTCAGGAGTGAAGACTTTGCAGGCAGAAATGCATAGAATTAGCTGAGGAGCTATCTACTATGTACAAGTCAACCCTTAATATACTAGGGGGGTTACCATAAAGGGGCAATGCATATAAGGAAATCAACAAGACACATCACATCACATGTATTGTAAAGGGGAATCAACGAAGTATGTGTAAAAGGAAATGTATGCATAAAAGTAAATGTGGAGTCCTGTGTCCAAAAGAGGAAATGGAGTCCTGTGTCCAAAAGGAGAAGCAGAGTTCCACTAGATATAAAAGGAAAATGAATAAATGGGACTTTCCAGTAGAAATGAGTCAGAAGTGTGGGGGCATCTGTAAACATGGGAAATGGTGGCATTCCCATGTGAAGATCAGAAGTCATGAATGAGAGGGTCATATTGACCTACATCAATGATCTCCCAAGTAAGGTCTCTATATGCCATGGAAGAGATGTCAAACCAAATGCAATCATAGTGATGAGTAGGAAAGAAAAACATATCCATGTCCATATCATCTTCACCAAGGAGTTGTCTCCAAATGATTTCAGAGTCACATTCCCAAGTGTTTTTGAAATCCATAACACTTAGTATATAAGGGCTCTCTTGTTGTACTGAGCTCCTCAGCTAATTCTATGTACTTCTGCCTGCAAAGTCTTTGCTCCTGAAGAAGGTCACTTGACTCACCTCCTGCACTAAGCCCTTTCAGCCTTCTCTCTCTCTATTGACAGGACTTCTCCCTAGCAGGCAATAGTCAATACTCTGCTCCAGGTTATCACTGATATGTTGAGTACAAAAGGATCTCAAGTGAAGTCTTTGTTCCACACATGTGTAACAAAAGAATTAGCTTGTCCCTTGATCCCTGCTACTATGCATGGGATCTGACCCACTTCACACCATGTATTGATCTCCTCAGGAAGAGGAATCATCTGATGATGTATGACTCCCTGCTGCTTCCCCTTATTCGAATCCATACTAATCTGCTAGACCCTCTGGAACCACCACTCCACATTCTCCTACTCAACCCAGATGACAAGTAGCCAGATCCTCTCAAGTACCCTCCCCTGATACTTGACAAGGCCCACTCTTGAACATTACCCCTGCCTTCACCCCTATCCCTTCTCCACTCAGAGCATCCCCTGCTCTTTCCCCTCTCTAGTTCCAATCGACTCTTCCTTCTTCCCAGCACACCCCAACCACCCATTCTCTTTCCCCTATCCCCTACTAGCAGCATGTCAACTACCCAGCATGAACTTAAGGCAGCTTGCCCAGAACCCTTCTCCAGCAAGAGTGAAGACACCTCTAGATGGTTGTTAGCAATGAAAGTGTACTTTACTATCAACACAGCCAAATATGATGACAAGAAGATTGTCATTACACTCCTAAACTGAATGAATGTTGGAAGAGGCACTACCTTCTCTGATGCCTGGCTCAACAAGGTCCTCAACACCCTGATTGCCTCCTAGACAGATACCCTTACTGAAATCAAAAAGGACTTCCACACTGTCTTTATACCCCCTAGCCTTCAAGACACTGTACAGATGACCCTGCACAACATTCATATGGAAGGAAAACCATTCCATGGCAACTTCAACTCTTTCCAAAGTGCCTTCCAACTTGAAGCCTCTGGGAGTGGCATCACCAACAAATCAGTCCTCAAGGATCTTCTTAAGAGAGTGGTCTCTAATCATTTGGCCACTATGATGACAGCAGTCAAGAAGGAACCCACTATGGCAAATGATTGGCTGGATAAAGCCTCTCATTTCTATCATATGATTGTCCACACTGAACAACTCAGATCAACCCAGTCTGCCCCATGCACTAGAGACCCTATGGCCATGGATGTGGACTATGTTTCCCTCACCCTGGCAGAACAATCCAACCACATCAAGAATAGAAAGTGTTTCATTTGTCACAAGAAAGGATGCTTCATAGGAAACCACTGCAATGGACAGAATTGCCAAAAGCCACCCCAACAGCAAGTTAGGATGGCCAAAGAAACCAAGATTGACCCCCTCTCCACCTATGCAAAAGGCCAAGGACTTAAGACCTATCAAGTGATCTGCTTACTAGAGTTGTTGTAGATGCCCCACAAGACGCTCCTGAACAAGAAGCTGAAGAAGATAAGGATTTTCAACAATGAGGGGTAGAGCAATGTCTACTTCCTCAAGGACCATTACTTCTGTACAAATAGCCCCTGTTTATGTATCCTCCCCTGCTGATAGAGCAATACACATTCTCATATTGCTTTACACAGGGAGGACAGGAGAAATCATTGCAACAACTGCCCATATTGACTCTGGCACCACTGGATCATTTATTGACCAGGACTTTGCAGTCCATAACTGAATTCCCCTTGTATGACTTGCTGAACCACTTGGAGCCAAGAATGTGGATGGAACATGGAATAAAGCTGGAGAAATATGATATAAGGTATTCATCACCTTAAGATACACTGACATGGAACACCAACAGGAACTCATGGTCATCAACTGTGGATCCCAGAATGTTATTCTCAGGATGCCCTGGTTGGTAAAAGTCAACCCAAAGATTGATTGGAGCAACTGAACAATCAAGTTCCCTGATGGACAAAAGCTTGCATGCCACAATGACCCTCTACATGAAGTCCAAACATATATTATTCATTTCATTGACAAGAACCCCAACCAGGTATCAAAAGAAATTTATTTTGTGCCAATGTGCTATCAAGGCCAGATACCAGAAGAAACTCTGAGAAGCTGGAATGCTTCCTCAGGTCATCCAGAAAGTAACCCTCTCAATGACCCTCACAGCCCAGACAAAGAAACAAGAGGTGGTCCTTCCCCACATCTTTGATAAATTCAAAAAGGTATTTGATGAACCAGAGGATGGATTCCTTCCACCTTCACATGACTTTGATCATGCCATTGAACTCAAAGACTCTTTTACTCCTCAAAAGGCCAAACCTTACTCTCTTAACCCCAAAGAAAAGACAGCCTGCTAGGATTTTATTAAGGAACATCTTGAGAAAGGAACTATTTGACCTTTGAAATCCCCCCAAGCTGTCCCCTTCTTTTTTGTCACCAAGAAAGACAGAAAACTGTGCCCCTGTCAAGACTACTGATATCTCAATGAACATATGGTCAAGAATGTCTATCCCCTTCCACTTATCCCTGACCTTATGGATAAGCTCTGTGGATCCAATATCTTCACCAAAATGGACATCCAATGGTGCTTCAACAATATCCACATGAAGGATGGCAACCAATGGAAAGCAGCTTTCATCACCCCCTTTGACCTTTATGAACCCCTCATCATGTTCTTTGGAATGTGTAATGGACCACCTACCTTCCAGGCATTTATGGACCACTACTTTGGTGATATGATGGCCAAAGGATGGCTCATCATCTACTGTATATGGATAATGTTACAAACACTATCTTTTTCCCCTCAGACTCCACTCTTTTTTGACTAAGTCCTATGTTGTTCCTTTCTCCAGTGCACTCTTAAACCCAGAACAGCAATTGTTCTAGAGCAACACACCTTATGTCAAGGCTGTGCAAAGGATAAGATCCTATTGGCTGCCACACTTTCACTTCTTAGTTTAATTTCCATTTACTTCTATGCTTCTTTTCATTTCTGCTTATGCTTCTCTTCCATTCTGCCACACACCTTACAGTCACACAGCACCAAGGCAGTGTATATTCTTTCATTTTCCATGATGTTCTAGCCTATGGTAGAACCACCTCT